>JAPKLY010000014.1:1737456-1791980 GCA_026898435.1 Prunella vulgaris | reverse complement strand
TGTTAGTGCACGACAATGGGAGTTAGAATGTATGATAGTTTTTGTTGCATGTTAATGATAGTCATAATGTATGATGGTGATAGAAGTATTACATGTAAATGATAGACATAATAATATTGTTATATTTTATTGCATAACCGTGATAGTCATATGACATGACATTGATAGTTATAAATGATGACAATAATAGTCATTGTTTTATGATAGTGATAATCATGATGCTTGAAAGTGATAGTTTTTATGCAAAAACATAGCTTTTGGTATTGGAAGTTGGAATGAATGGAGTTGCTCTAATTGAAGTCATTTTAAAAAAAAAAAGCTCTGATTTGAGCATTTTGTTTTGAGTTTGTCCTAGACGATGAGTTAGGTATCGACCCTTATGTTTTCATCGCACTTTCATATTTTGTAAGTATTAGAGGGGCAAAACGAATACGATAATGGAGCTCTCAAAATGAAACGAAATCCCGCATATTGGACATAGGCCAATGACATGTCGGGGGAGGGGGCATTGATTTGGACTAGACAGCGAGATGATGGTGTTGAACGAGGGGCGCAATAACCTCCAGACAGTGGCAAAGGAGTTCTTGTAGCAAAACCACCCAGCGTCATTCTGAAGGGATATATTGGCTCAGCCAAAAATTTCGGTTGACCTGAGCCCTGTCTCGTCCCACCAATTTTTCAATTTGGACTCGACGAAAGCACATTTTATTATTAGTGAAAATATATTAAATCAACTCTACATGCAATATTAAAATAATAGATTAAATATATTTTTAACATATTGGAGAGAGTCCACTTAATACCAGAATTCGTCCTAGACCCAACAGGTTGTAGTTCAATTGGATTCAAACCCACCCCAATAGTTGTTTTTACCTGCGCCAAACAGCACGGATTCATGTTGTAAACCCACCCCATTGTAACCTATAAGCAAGCAATTAATACATGGAATTCATTAGATATTGATCTTCCTGAAGAGGAACACTCCAATAAATCTTTATTTCGTCCTCTGTATTATACTCTTTTGAGTCTAAAACCCAAAAAGGAGAGTTTCAAGATTCTGGGCAACACAGCACACGCTGCAGCTTTTATGATAACAATAGCAGTTGAAACTGGGGAGAATATTATGAGCAGAAAGCGAAAACTACATTAATGGTATAAAACATCCGATGTCTATGCAATTAAATAAAAGAATCCAGAAATGCCAACGAAGATACAGCAGCAAAAGATAGCACATCAAGTGATCAGAAGATAGCACAGTCTTCAGCTACACGAGACTGAATTGTGCACCCTCTTCTATCATGGCAAGATTGCATGTATACAATTGCAGGAGCGCGCTTCAACTTATAGAAATGCATCCTTCTCGAGTAAGGCCAGCACATCATTCTGGTTATTCAATTTAGCAACTTCGATGGGTGTCTTTCCATCCAAGTTCTGAAGAGTACTGTGTAATATGAAAGAGCAAGGATTAGATCAACTTCTCATATATATATATAATTTTTGGGAAGAAAAATATGCCAATATGCAGGACTTACACAGCAGCGCCATTCTTCAACAGGAGCTCCACACATTCCTTCCTACCATAACCAGCAGCATAATGAAGAGCAGTGTTCTTATTTTTATCCAAAGCATCCACCTTCGCCCCAGCTTCGAGAAGTACCTGGGCACACTTCACCTGCAACAGAACAAAGCAATACAATTGGCTTTCAGATAAGGATCTAAGGTAAACAGAAAATATCTATCTACAATATGTCCAGCCAAGCCGAACAGAAGATGACTAAGAAGGTAACAAGATGAAAAGAAGAAAGTGGGGGGAATCAAGGAACACAGTAACAATTGAATTGGTTTAACTGAAAAAAAGACAGTGTTACAGAGACGGGTAGATAAACAATTGAGCAACACGAAGCCAGATTGCATAGACAATAGTTTTTATGAACTTGCTAACATAAAAGATTGAAAAGGTCTATAGAACTCATTATATTAGATGTTTAATACCTCGCCATATCCACAAGCAAAATGCAAAGCTGTCCTTCCCTCAGAGTCTTCTTCATCCTTATCAGCACCATCAGCTAGAGCACTCTTCAGCCCCTGAAAAGCAATAAACACAATTCAGTAACAAGAATAAGTAAAAGACAGAGTTGTTTAGTTATTGGAAAGGAAAATATTAATAAATAAAGCCAATAATATTTTTGTTATTCAAAACTTTCATTGCCTTATCCTGTGACATATACCTCCAAATCACCAACACTAGCAGTGTGGTGAACAATAGATTCCTCATCATTCACTTCCTCTGTTTCGTCTTCACCCCCAGCATCGCTGACAGATGTGCCACCTTCCCCAACAGCAAATCCCATGGCTTCACCCAACTTCTGTAAAACCTCTTTATCGTTCCAGTACCTGATCATAATTATATTTTCAGTACGTAAGATAAAAACTAACGACTCGTGAAATAGTGAATGATTAAATAAAGGTCTAGCACTAGACCAGTGGCCAACAAGATATATGCAAGGAATGCTGGTCAAGGGTCATATACAATGATCTAACATCAACCATATTATTCGAATCAATTAGATCCTACTGGGAAACTTTCAAATATAGAATGGAGCTATCCAAGTTCACAGACCTATTCTACAGCACGATGAATTCCCAACATTTTAAAACCTTGTTCTACTTTCTGAGGTGAAACAGGAGACCTGACTAGAAGATATTTGCTAAGGATTTTCTATAATAAACGGAAATATCCCAAAACTTTGTGTGCATGAATCTTTGACCATTATCTGGTGTCTATGTGATATTGCATTTTCATTATTTTCATTTACATAACTAATACAATAAAAAACACCATTCCACTTATGGAAGTCAGCTACTATCTCTCCCATAACTATGAGAAGGCACTGTGAAAATAATTAAATATATCTCAGAGAAGGGATAGATGGCAAAAGAAAGGACCTCATCATTGCAGCAGGACCACCACTCTCGATCTCGTCCAAAATAGGCTTTAAAGATGGATCTTCTTTGATGCGTGCCATTCGATCTTCAAGTTGGGATTTGTTACTTGGGTTCGTTAAATTCTCAAGCATACCAGACATAGCTGGATCCTGTAGAATAATAAGTCAATCACGTTATTTAATCGTAATTGTATCTCGAATGATACATACCAGGAAGATAGAAAGGACAAGTACTGAAGTACCTGCATCAATGCATTACCCAGCCTCTCAGCCATGGTCATGAATTGTGGATTTTGCATTACTTGTTGCATGGTTGAATAATATTGTTGTGGATCGAAGTTGGGAACACCATCTCCAACTGCAGCTCCTTGAAAAGTATGCTGAAGCTGTTCTGCCATCTGATTAAATGAAGGATCCTTCGCTATCTGTTCAGCTAGTTCCTTAATACTTGGGTCCTACAGACATAAAAAGTAGATATCAGGGGAACAAAGACCAGGGAACAATTCAATAGAGAACTGACTGAGTATAAGTAAGACTGACTGTAAGAGAAATTGATCTTGACGGGGAAAAAATGTAGCAATTAATGTGAATTTATTTGTTAGAAAAAAATTTCTTTTTTTAATTTAATACAAGTGCAAAAGCTCTGTGAATGGAGGAAATAAAGTTTAACTACTAGCTAGAAAGGTGTGTATATGCAACAAATTCAGCACCACAAATTGACCCAACAGATGATAGACAACAAACATACATTAAGCAGTCCCGACATAGCTGAAAAATCAAAGGGATTTGCTGGCATCCCAGGAATTGAAGCCGGCGCTGCTCTTCTCTGTCCAGATGGTGTCTGAGTCTCCGTAGAGGCTGATTCAGCAGGACTTTTACTCTCGGCTGCATTAGACTTCTCTTCTGAAAGACAGAAGATAAGAATTTGTCAATAGTTAACACTACAGAGTCTAATATAATTTGAATATTTTGAGTACGAAAAAAGGAGATTACTAAACATCAAGTTTGTTAGCTAAACAGGCAAAGAATTATTCGGATTAAAAAGATGTAAGAGTAAACAACTGCAAACAAAAAAATATTCTTGAAAGAAATGAATTTATATTTTATTTTGACAAGATAACAAATTCTATATAGTGAGGGATAAAACGTATGTTACACAATGATCTCGATTGGTAAAGATTCCTACGTTGAACAATACTTATATTATTAAAACGAAAGGCTTTACATCCGACAGTATCTTCACTGGGATTCTTGCAAATCAGTTAAAAAATAATATCTTCATTGGGATTTAAAGCTAACGCAAACCAGTTCACTGTCCTTTTAAAACACAATACTCAAAAGGCACATAAATGCAAGCTTTGAAAAAATATATGGAAAGCTCACCTTCTTTTGTGGCCGGAGGAGTTTTAACTGCCTGAACAGCAATGAAAAAATCCAATTAAAAAAAAAAAGAAAAAAGAGAGGGAGAGGAGAAAATCAGTACACCAGCTGCAATTGCGAATCGAATTGAACATAATTAATTAAACTGCAAATAAAACACATCCCATAATCGAATTCTTCAGAAGCACTAGCAATACAGGTCAAAATCGAAGTCAACAAAGTCGAAACGTGCGATCAAATAAAAAAATCATGAAATTTCAAGGGGAATTTGGAAACAGTACGTCAGACATGGTTGCCTAGAGAAGCTTCGACAGAAGTATAGATAGATGAATGGATTAGATTGCGGTGTAAAGGAAGGAAAGGAAGGGGTGAAACAAAACAGGGGTTTGCTATCGTGGGGGAGAGTACAGGTGGATCGCGACTCACCAGAAGGGGTGGGCCATCTCAATCCTGATCGATGGCCGAAACGAATGGCGCAGATGTACTTGCATCGGATATCCGGCCCGATTCGCCATTGGGCTTTGAGTCGAACTTGGCCCGTTTAGTTTCTGAAATCTGGACTCAATATCGGGCTTATATTTAGGCCCACACATATTCGTGAAAATTATTGCGAAAAAAGAAATAAAAGCCCGAATTCAAATGATAGTCGTTCTCCGATCCGGTTACCCGCGGGAACGATTCCTATCTTTTAGATCGAATGATGGACGGATGGCAACAGAAAAGATTTGAATTTCGCTGAGAAATGGCGATGGTGACGTGTGCTAACGTGCGCGTGCTGGTGCTGTTAATCTTGCTGTGTGTTTTGCTGCGGAGTGAGGCCGTATGGTTGAGTTTGCCGGCGACTGGTACCAAGTGCGTTTCTGATGAAATTCACAACAACGTGGTCGTTTTGGCAGACTATGTCGTCATTTCCGATGATCATATCCACCCCACCCCAACCATTTCGGCCAAGGTTAGGGCTCTCTTCCAGGAAAATAATCACTATCCAATTTGTGGTTTTATCGATAATCTCGGCATTATGACTGGACAATGAGAAAAGGACTTGGTTTTGGTTTTCAGTAACAAAACCTCCATGGAATTTTCTTTTGCATCTGAATTCGAGAAATCGACAGGTAAGATCAGTTATAATTAATATAAGGAATCATGATCCAATTGCGAAAAAAAGGAGGTAATGCAAATTCAATATACATATATCCTCCTTTCAGTTAGGCTTTCCAAAGGAGCAACAAACAAGAACATGGCAAATGAATTAGGATTGAAGATTTATGAAACATAATTTTTGTTTATCTGCAGTATAGATTCTTATCAGGATTTGATTATTGTGTGTTGTAGGGCTGGATGCAAAGGTTTCTCATAGAAATAACTAATAATTACATGGATAGAAACAAAAGTTGTGTTTTACGCCATTTATTTAATTCACAGAAAAGCTTGTGCCTTAGTGTGGTTGTACTTTACTTGAGCAAGAAAGAAAAGGAAGAGGCTCCTGTGGTTTGGGGATGATTTTTTAGGACTCAACCAACTCCACTGCAAATGCAAATGTTTGCATTTTTTCATTTCCCAGTCCAAGAACTTGTTTATATGTACTAGTGGTCTGTCTCTCGAATTAGCCTATTAATCCTGTTGTTTGGGGAAGGTCAGTAGGTGATGGAAATCGTGAAATCTAGTTGCTTGGGGAACTGAAGGGCAACTCTCTTGTTTTGACAGATTATCATAGTCCTGTATGTGTTATTCATAAATGCTCAAGCAAGCTTATATGCTTCTGTTGTAGGTGACTTCTCCTTATGGAAATACTCTGTATCGAAAGGAAAACGTCACGCATGGTCAAGTTGCTTTTACCAGCAGTGAAGCTGGAAGCTATCTAGCTTGTTTCTGGGTTGATGGCAATTATTCAGCTAACGTTGGCAGCTTAAGTATCAACATGGAGTGGAAGACCGGTGTTGCAGCAAAGGATTGGGAATCAGTGGCAAGAAAAGAGAAAATTGAGGTGAGACCTCTAAGTTTACATGCAAATACTATTTTCATTAGCAACTTTATTTATTACCTTCTGTTGGAAGTAACCAGGTGGATTAGCTCACCTGGCCACCGGGCTCTTCACTTGAGTGAGAGACCCGGATTTGATTCCCTCTGGGAACGAATTAAGGGAGATATAAGGTTGATTTAGAGATAATTCTTGGAATATTTGGGGACTTAATGAACTCACTTCTAATTACTAACAACTTACATTTACCGATAAAAAAAAACCTTCTGTTGGAAGTAAACTGACTGTTGGCAGTATGAGAGTTGAATACATCTTGCAGTCGGTGTATTCCACCGGGCATTAATATCCACCACTCAATCCTACACACACTTATACTCACACTGATATAGTTGTGTGGAATAGCCCAGGTGGAGTGCACTTGTCTTTAGGATCTAAGGGACCATAATTTTAGGAAGGGATACATAAGGTGAATTTCACCTTGATTCATTTAAATAATTTAATTATTAGGACGTATAAACTGCCATCATTCACATGATTTCTGATTATATGGCAATTATGATACGGGATGAGAGCTGAAGCTTAGGAAGAGATTAATATTTACTGGTAATATGGATTACTTAATTTCGTATCTTTAGTAGGGCATTGAGCTTGAGCTAAGAAAACTCGAAGATGCTGTGGAGTCGATCCATGAAAATCTTCTGTATCTTAAGAGCAGGTCTTGTATTCTTGTCCAAATTTAGTGTTCTTCGATAGTTTGTTCTTAATCATTGAAGATTTCAATTATTTGTATATTTATACTTGCAGAGAAGCAGAATTGCGGAATGTGAGTGAAACTACAAACTCTAGGGTAGCTCGGTACAGCATTATGTCACTTGGAGTCTGCATTCTGGCCTCTTCTACCCAAATATTGTACTTGCAGAGCTATTTCCAAAAGAAAAAGCTGATTTAGTTGGCGGAATAACTGATCTAGCCATGTTAAATCTGGTTTAATTCCTTGATATCATTGGGTTCTTAGTCGTGTTCCAAGAAAGTTTTGATATGAAAGCAACAGCTTCTTTTGTGTACTGTTTGGATTGACTTTGGCATCACTCAACTTCTTTTGAATTATCAGGAGCTCATTCAATAATTTTAATGGTTATTCGGTCAAATTATGTTCTGAAGAGAGTGAATGCAACTGCAAAATGAGTGGTGGATATACAAGCACATACTGAAAAAGCATCGAATTTAGAAATACAACATGGAACTTGTTATAATGATACAAATCCAACTATGCATTCTGCAAGTCTAAGAACAGGGCATCAAAGCTCTAGCAATGTCAGCTTTGACAAACAACTAACGTAAGAATCAAGATTAGTCTATTCTCAAGAACAGTGTCCAAAAATTTTCAACAAAAAAAGAAGAGAGAGATTAGCAGAACAGAAAAAATTCTATTCTATTGAAACAATCTTGCGGTTCATGTATCTAAACCTGCAAATGTCCTCAAAGAAATCATCAGCACTGCTATGGCTGCTCTTCATCTGAAGAATTTTTATAGTCATCTTCTTCAAATTCTTTGCATACCTTATCAATGAATCCAACGTACTCAGCTTTTGTTCAGCATTTAGTGGTGATCTCACCGTGACAACCACCTTCTCAAGGCATTGAATTTGAAACCTCGAATCAACCTGCAATATGTGAAAATGATTTCTTGTTTCAGACAATAATCGAATTAGCAATGTGATTCAATTCACTTGTTGTATGGGGACTCACATGTTTCAGGCTGTTCTTTTGACATATAGCAGCAAACATGGCACCATGAATATCAAAAGTTTGCAGCTTGGGGTGACTATTAAAGAAGTCGACAAAATCAATCTCTGGAAAGGGCAGAAGATTCTCATCTTCCCCAGTGAATTCAATTTTCATAAAGAGATGCTTAACCTCACTGGCCATTTGAAGCATTGTGCTTATCGCATCCCAACCCCATTGAACTCCTCGGATAGACAATGTTTCCAATGCCACAAGTTTCCCAAAATCCACCATATAAACTCGTCCTATCACAGAGGCAACAATAAAGCTTAGTGACAGCAGAAATCTATAAACATCAGAGCACAAATTATAGCAAACAAGAACCATATTTAGACCACATAGTATCGATGTAAAAGTTACCTGCATTGTTGGCAATGGAGATATTTCTCAAGCATTGAGTTTCATCAACCTTAATGAAACTACAGCCTTGCACTTCAAGTGATTCTAGTTTTGATGAATAGATAGTAAGTGAGCAGTTTCCAGCTCCAAAAAAGTCCAACTTACATTGCTCAAGATGAGGATTCTGTATTGAGATAGACCTAAGCCCCTCACAACCAAGAAGCAAAAGGTGGGTCAGATTAGGACAAGCACTAAGGGCATCAAGAAGCGCATGGTCCTCCAACCTAGCACCAACAATTTCAAGATTCCTGAGCCTATGAAAAACATCCCATTTTGGAGGAAAAACCATTAGCACACCCCAAAGTTTAAGGGACTCTAAATTCCAAGCAGCTCTAATGCAATCCAACTTCGAGGGAATTTCTGTGTAAGTGTCATGCTCAGTTATGTTATCCAGTCGCAGCTCAAGATTCTTCAATGAGGATCCTGTAATAGATAGCCACGCAGCAAGGCCAGCACTTGTAAACGGGCAATAAACCACAAGGTCCTCTAGATTAATAGCTGAAGAAACCATTCTCAGCACAACAGCATCAGGGGAATCTCCATTGGTAAGATTATCAAATATATTCCGAGAAAAAAATAGGCTCCTCAAATAAGGCATTGAATTCTTCCATCTCTTGGAGACACTGCTGCAAGATGCCACATCCTTAGCATTATGCATAAGGGATAAAATGTCTTGAACTATGACATCAGGAAGTGACTCCATTATTCCCTGAGTCAAATAATCAAACACTTGGCGTTCAGTCTCAAAAACCGATACAAGTAAAGTGAAACAAAGCGATTCTTCTAAAGTTAAACATCAGCAGAAACAGTTATCAAATCTACTTGATTGTATCCGTTCATATCTCAATCAATCAGATTATAAACATAAGAAATTCGAGGTTAAAAATAAGCAGATTTAGCTGGATCTAGCAGTCAGGTCAATCAAGAAATAGTTCAAATTAACCAAAACTATCGATTACATTATGAAATTTTATGGGTTCAAACACTCATACAGAACCCAGATTAAAAATCAACTTTACAAACAAAAAAAATGGCTAAAGTCTATCGACCCAGAACATAGACGGCAAAATTCATCCAGATGATATGAATTAGCATACGCACCCAAAATAAAAGTCAAGAAAAGAAGCTCGCTTACAATAAAGATTAATGGAGTACCAATAGAAAGAATGGCCAGGCTTCAAATCTCAGAACCACATCAAACACTGCATAAAGATATTTTAGCGTCTGAGTGGATGCATATATATACAAATCATTTCGTGAACGGAAGGCGCGGACATCTGAATAGACCCGAAGGGGGGAGTTTTTCAAAATTTGAAACACATTGGTCAAACGCGTCGGCGCGCGCGGTGGGGTTGGGATGGGGGGGAGATTCTTTAGAATAATGTTACAGCTAACCCGCCTAGCTTTCGAAAATTTTAGACCGTTCAGGGCCCAAAGCAGCCTCCACAATTTTCAAAATTTTCAAACTTGATTCTTTTTTGAGTTCTAAATAAAAACTGCAATTACAATTCGATATACTAAAATTTAATACTGGTCATTTTGCAATTTTCTCATTGCTTTTTATATTTTTTGAGAAATTACTACTCATTTCTTTATTATTTTCAATACTTTTTATACTATTTCAATTATTTTTTCACTTTTCTCCATTACATTATCTGTACTATATCAATATTTTTATACCATTTTTAATATTAGTGTCCAAAAATTGTGAGCAACTTATAAGGGGACGGAAGAGTATTTCTCATGTACTTCCTCCGTCTCACTATAAGTTGCTCATTTTATCATTTTCGTCCGTCCCCCTATATATTATTCATTTGTTTTTTACCTTTTTAGGAAACTACTATTCATTTCTTTATTATTATTTTTAATATTTTTTTACACTATTCACATTATTTTTTCACTTTTCTACATCACATCACATTACCTATATCAATATTTTTATACACTTCTTAATATTAGTGTCCAAAAGTTATGAGCAACTTATAAGGGGACGGAGTGAGTACTTTTCTTTTATCTTTTTTTTAAAACTACAATTCAATTTTTTATTATTATTTCCATTACTTTTTACACTATACATATTACTTTTTTCTTTTTCTATCACATTACTTATTTTTTCACTTTTAGTCTTTTACTCTAATTTGTGTGCCAAAAAACAACGAGCAACATACACCGGGACGGAGGGAGTATTTCAATTTGTTTCGTTTAGGTTGTGTTTATTTTAGAATTTAAGTGTACAGAACAAATTAATATTTTAGAATTTATAGATTTTGAATAAAATATAAATAGTAAATATATGTGTTTGTTTTCGAATTTGAATAGGATGAGATTTAATTTTATATCAAATCAATATTAGATTTTGTATGTGTAGATTGAATATGAAATTTGAAAACCAGTATCTGAATTTCAAATTTGCATAAGACGGGGAGCGTTAACAAATGTGCTGATAATATTTTTAATAAATTCTTTTTCTTCATTTTAATATTTTAAAGAGTTAATTATTATGGTTTAATAATAATACAATTATTAAAAATAAATTAATTGATAAATACGACTAAAAGACCACTTAAATATGTCTTTGTATCAGACCTATTTATAAAGATAGCAAGATCTAACAAATAAGATGTTATGATCTCTATTTATAGAGAGTTCATGCATGAATATACATAATGATAATTTAAGAGGACAATCAATAGTACATAAAGAACCCTATATTATTATATGTAATTCTCTTATAACCTCCAAGGACATTCAAAACACCTTCGACATTATCTTTTAATTTTCAAGAAAATTCATTTCTTTCATAACACAACCCAGTACTCTCCCGAAACCCTGAGATATTTTTCTCTAAATGGGAAAAAAAAGGGAAAATGTTTTTGTGAACTAATAATTAAACTTGATAGATATTGAAAACTTAGAACGTGGTGGTGGTTGGAATAATCATCAGACAAGATGAGGAGCTACCTGCATACAGCTGATCACAGCAGCCTCTCTCAAGTCCCCTATTGTTGCCCTTTGGCAACTGATGAATTCATCCTATGATCAATGCTACAAAAAAAAAAAAAAAAAAAAAAGCTACAAAAACAAAAGGGATATTGGAAAAAATTGAAAACAAAAATTCCATTAAACCAATTGTACTAAGGTTTACATTTGTACTAAGTTTTTTGAGATTTTATAGTATCAACTTGTTTCTTCTGGACATCCCCAGACCCAGACTCCTTGTCCTCCTCAAATGGCAAAACTACAACAGGCGCTGCAGGTATAGCGTCCCACCGTTCTTTAAGAAACTTATTCAAAGCCAACACCATTTGCTTCCGGAACTCAAGCTCTCTCGTGAAGAGATCAAAGATTACGGATGCAAGAATGTATTTGAATGGAACAAGAAGAAGAACAGTTGAGCCAAATAGTAGTACCAGAGCAACCTCCATTGTTATCTGGAAAAAAAGTTTCAAGACAAATCCCATCAAATGCCCCTCAGAACGGAACACACTGAGAACAATTCATAATCCCCGAGACAAAGTGTTCCTCGAAGATAATTGAGAGAGAGAGAGAGAGAGAGAGAGAGAGTACCTGAGGGTGTCCTGCTAATAAGATTGACCGTATTTTAAGGAGTACAACGTTCATTCTCTGCAGATACCTTTCCACTTCACGCATTGCTTCTTTAAGTGCAATGATTTTCTGGATTGTATTTGATTGAGGCTGATCGTATATTGTAACTTTTCCGAAAAATCTTCCAAGGCGGCCTTGCTCCTTCAGACCCTTCAGTACTAGCAGCCCAGCGCCCACGATCATCATAGTTACCGGGAATGTATAAGCCAGCAAGTTTCTGATATGAAAGTTTGTTAGATTTGATGCCAGATGAAGTAGTCAAAAAAAGTTAAATCTCAAGATATCGTCACATTTTAAGCCATACATAAATGGAGCAGCAAGAAAATAACTGTGGTTAAAAAAAAAATTAAAGTCATGTTTCAACTGATTGAGGAAGATTGAGAAGCACAAATAAGTTCATCTCAAGAAATCAACAAATTCAGGAAGTCTATCAATGGAACAGCTGTACACATTGCCTTATTCTCCAGAGAGGTAAAAGATGCACAGCAAACTTAAAAGGAAGAGATCAAGGATTACCTGAAGATTAGTGTATATACAAGTCCAAGAAAAGATGCCGTCACATAGGGATCTTCCCAGCACCTTAATCTTTCAAAATTCCTCACAGTGAGAGTTAAAGGAAGCACAAGTTCCTGAAGAGGTAAGCCAGCAACACATTTAAGGAGAGGAAATATAATTATCATGGAAAAAGGTTACTACAGAAAACAGTTATTGAGAATGTGCAGTCTATGTTAGAAAACTAGAAACAAACAACCACAAGATGCAGTAGTTAGTTCTAACCTTGAAAAGGTCAATGTTACTTGGAATTCCTTCTAGCATTGCAGCATCAATTGTGGCTTGAGTTTTCTCAGCCACCTTGGACTTATCTCTGCATGTTATCGACGCCTTCTCCACCAAAGACATGTCAGCCACAACAAGGTTTTTACTAAGTACAACTCCGTGTTTCACAAATGCGTTCTTCCAGAAAGCCAATGAAGCATTAGAACCCCAAGACGATGATCTCATCCATTTCCTCAAATAGGCACTTCCATCTACGTCAAAAACATTACTATTATCAGGGAGTTCACCAATAGGTCTCACATATAGCTCTGGTTCACCATCGCGCCCTTTCAGTTTTTTAATCATGGGTCCACCCCAACAATTAAGAGCAAGGGTTTGAAGTACAACCTCCCCATATGGTGCATCTTGTAAGTACGTAAACTGAACCAGCTTAGTAGGTTCATCGAATGTCTTCTTCATAAACCGGAGTGCCTGAAGTCTGGCAATAGCATTTACAGCTTGAGTAACAGCCCTATCATTCCCTTTCTGAGCACCATATACTTCGTATACTGATCGATCGCCTTCCTTGGGTCCAAATTCGCTCATAAATTTGTAAACAGCAATAACTTCACTGATGAATGCATGCCAGACATCCCTTCTCATTTCACCTCCTAAGTCGACAAATTCAAGCACCAATGGCGAAGACCTGCACAAATATTTTGAACTCATGGGCATTATTGACCCCTAGAAAAGCTAAGAGAATGTTCAGTTACAATCATTCTATATACTGTTTGTGCTAGCATTTGGTAGGGAAGGATAAAGACCTTTCGATGTTGATATATTATGATGCATTCAGTAATGCCTTTCGTTGCATCTTGGCAAAGAGGATGTTTGAAGCGAGTTTCCAATCAATGAAGAAAAGAGAACGAAAAAGACAAAAGAAATTTGTTACATTATTAGGAAAATTCACCTTTCTTCTAAATTAGGAGGGCAACTAAGTTGAGGAATAGGACATGATCTCGCACGCTTAATAATCTAAGTCAGAGACAGGGAAATTGCAAGTAGGCCTTGTCGTTTGTAATGCTTTTAAATGTGAAGGAGGGAAAAGGAAGAGAGCAAGCAATCATCAGCAAAGAAGGTTGGAGAAGCTTACTCACTCCGGACCAGATGTGACAGAGACAGCAGAATCAAAAATATTTGAGCCTAGAGGTCCCACCCTCGTTTTCTCTATTCTTGCATCAATATGAGTAAGATCCAGCCTTAAAGAATCTTTCTTTCCCACCAAGCTAGCTGCCTGAGAAGGTACTACTAATTAAACCACTGAATAACACAAGGATATAATTTTCACTTACAGTATTTATACTATGACACAGGAACATGCCAAGATATTATTCAACTCCTGGTATCAGTTGACATTATTTCACATATGTATGAATCAAACTATAAAAAGATTCACACTGATAAAAGAAACAATTAGACATAAAACCACATATCTTCCAATATAACAAGTTTTCATGGGAGTTAACAAGATATGATCAATTGGTATACTATATCCTTACACAGTATCAAAATTTATCACCATATACGTAAGGTATCTCTGTGCTGACCCTACACAGGGATAAGTAAAGAAAAAATCATTAGCATTCAAAGCTAAGTATGTAACACTTCTGGGTCTATTAAAAAAAATAAAATCTTAGAGACCTAAAAATTAAGAACTTTAATTATTGGGGTAAAATTTATTCAATCGTGACGAGGGTTGAGAAGGATTATATTATATAAATTCACTTCATGATTAGAATTGTTACAAGACTGTGAATTTATATCTGATTGGTAATTAATCAAATTGTGATCTGCTAATTGGTACCAACGGAGTGTCCAGGAAATTGGACATATATATATATATATTTCTTTTTGGAACTTCACTAAACATTTGATAAACCACTACACTGTCTAAACACAACTAAGATCACTTGAGCAAAGTATAACTTCCGTGTCCACACTGCACGAGCAACCTTAGATACAGATTTTTAGAGGGAAAAAGATTGAGAGCAATGCATAATAGCTGATTCAGCAACCTTTAACAGCTAACTGATAAGTAGGACCACTAAACCATCAGAGACCAGGTAAAACACTTCCTTATCCACCACGCAGTTCAGGATTTTATTTTCATTGAATGAAATGATAATTGATACCGTGAGCATACAAAACTTGCCAGCTCTATATATTGTAAGCCATCAGAGAATTCAATTGCAGTCCCAATTTCTTATTTTCTTACTTTCTTCCCAGGAACAAAGTTTCAGCTTTTTTGTTGGTCAAGTCCATAATTTAAATAAGGGAACATGCAAATAAAAGATGTAAATTTTGAGGTGCAATGTAATAATTCTCAAGTAATGCACTATTAACACAGTAACAGCACCTCAAAGTAAAGTGCCCTGTCAGTCAACGTGACCTTTCCAGGCCATGCCATGTTATTTTCCCATCTAATTACAGGCTGCTTTCGGCTAGAACCAAGGCAGAGGATTTTTTCCTTGGGGAAAATGGAGACCTCCTGAAATTGATATGTTTTTCGGCCTTCATGTACTCTATACAAATCAAGAAGAAACATATTAACAGTATCCTGTCACATAAGAGAACATAAAACTATATCCAAGTGTGAACGATAAACGTATACAAGTATTGAGTTGAATGTTCCTGTACTACTTGTATACTACTTCAGGTGATTCTATTTCTATGTGGGAATCATAACTGGGTATAGGAATTATTTCAATTGGGTATGTCTCAACTCCATCCAGTATGATGGCAGGTCACAAGCTCAGATAGAGAAGTGTTAATGCTACATCGGTGATATAGCACCATAACACAAGAAGTGTGTCAATTTTGGTATTAGGACACAGCTAACCAACTATCTGTTGCAACCTTTTACATGGATTTCGTGTCTAAGATAAAAGAAAAGGAAGCTCACTTGAGAAGCTCATTTATATATGTTGACCATATGCTATAAGAGATGCCCTTATCAGCAGCAGCTAGAGCTTTGTAAAGATTGTGTGCAGTGGGAACATCAGCCACACCAGAAACAGCTGGAGCTATGCGAACAAATGCCTTTTCTCCCACAAGCTTCGTCTTCAAAATCAACACCAAAACATATTTTTAACCATGTCATTAACAATTAAAGTTTAAACACTTCCATATATTTGGTAAATAGGAAATTATATTGAATTGGAAATATTTTTAGATCTGAATTTCTCTGCATTTCAAGTTTCACTCACACAGGATAAATTGCCCAGTCTGCCTTCAATGGCATATAATGAATTAAAAAATATAACAGCTATGGTAATACACACAAATGCAGATAAAATGTGAAAATCAGATCATTAGGCAATACCTGAAAAGTATTTTTCTCAAGCAATTTAGTCACATTACCCTTCCCTTTTCGGCAAGGATTCTCCCATGCTAGCATTGTTATAAAAATTAGTTTCTGGAATGCAGGTTCCTGGTATCAGAGGCCAAAAGATCAGTTGTCAGTAAATTCCAAAAGCCAAATTATATCCTAGCCAACGAGATCAATTTCACTTAAATTCTATACTACCTCCGTCCCCCAAAAGTTTGCGGTACTTTTGGGGGCACGACTTATAAGAAAAAGTGTAATGAGTAGAATGTGTATGGTGAAAACTGTGAGGTAAATAACTTAAAGGTAGAGATTTAAAGGAATATTTCCATTTTGGGAGTGTGCAAACTTTTGTGGGACAAATTAAAACGGAAAGTATGCAAACTTTTGTGGGACAGAGGTAGTATTTTCTTCTTTTGGATTCCAGTTCAGATATACATGATTGGATGATTCAAGCACTCCAGTTCTACTAACTTCTGATCTTGTAAAAATACTTATATCTTGTCCCACAAAATATTCAAAAGCAGTGATACGACAGGATCATAAATACTGTTCTCTTGCTTACAAACCTTGAGGCTAGGATGAACTTCAGCGTTGTTCTTTGACAAAAACCTGAAGCAGCAATACTCCACCAAATTACGTGGATCATTATAAACTGATTCAGGAACAAGTGCTTTAAATATTTTCTGCATTTTCTGACCAGTCAACCCATTCATCCTGCATATCTTCGACAAGGGAAAAGTCAAATATTAATTTCTTTCATGCTGGCTGGACATATTTCATCAACCTTAGAGCTTACATAATACATAGATCACAGTGTAAAGTAATTAATGCAGTCATGTTACAGAAAATCCCTAGTTCAAGCAAGGAAATTCAGACCAAAATTTGCAGAGTTTACAAGTATCTGTTTCTAAGCCATATATAAATGATAATAATGCTCAGAACATGAAGTCCTATTTAACAAGCAACTATTGGGGGTGCATACTAACTTTTGACATATATTCTACTATAAAGAATGTCGTACATTATGGTTCACTTTTCCACCCTTGAGGTGTTATCCAAAAGAATCAAGACTAACTCATAAAGAAGGTCTTTTTTTCTGAACTATAAAAGAACATCAGAGTACTCCCTCTGTCCCACAAAGATAGGCTTGTAGGTTTTTTCACATGGAGTAAAAAATGAAAGTTATTATAATTAGAGCATTAAATTTTTGTTTTGTTTTGTTTTTCCATTTAGCCCCTATGATTACTCATTTGAGTCATTTCCCAACACAATTACTAGTTACAAGATACATTAAAAAGGGAGAAAGATGGAAATGCAAATTTAATTACTTAAATATAGTAACAAGCCTATTTTTGTGGGACGGATGGAAATAAAAGAAGTACACTATCTTTGTGGGATGGAGTAAAATATACACTAGAATTATTAGAAAGAGAACACATTTTGAATTGAATTGTATGACTAGAAGTACACATGTTAAATAAATAAAATCTCTCTCTCACACACACATTTGACTTTACCGGCTAAATTGCTCAATAGAAACAATGGCAGCTTCAGAGATGTACCCTCCAGGGGTTCT
Source organism: Prunella vulgaris (assembly GCA_026898435.1). NCBI lineage: Eukaryota > Viridiplantae > Streptophyta > Magnoliopsida > Lamiales > Lamiaceae > Prunella > Prunella vulgaris. The sequence goes on along the minus strand of JAPKLY010000014.1, from coordinate 1,774,167 downwards.
AGAATCAACAGTTTGGTCAATAATCATCATATCCTCAATTTCTTCACCTGCATTCTCAAGGCTTTGCTTTCTATGTGTTCTATCATTATAAGATTTTACAAGCGGAGAAGTTACGTCATTGAGGAAAGTTTGGGTCTTCGACAACCACTGGTTGACTGATTCTTGCACAACATCTGTCAATAGAATAACATTGTATCATAACATGCTGGTGTTTCATTGTACAATACATTGATCAGCCATTACAGTATATTCTAACAATTTAAATAAGGCTCACAAAAAGATCATTAACCTTTTCAAAATAGTAAGTAAAACACATATGCTGCTACCGTGTGCCTTATCTTAGAGACTGACCACTATCTTAATTCTCAAGCATTTATTTAGACCGTAGTTGCTCAAAATTATTGAAAGAGATATCAGACGCCTGAGCTATTGCATCAAGGAAACTGTAACAAGAGATTAAGTCAATTTTAGGTTTTACTATGGTGCATAAAATAAACTCAATGGAGAGAGAGAGAGAGAGAGAGAGAGAGAGAGAGAGAGAGAGAGAGAGAAGGAACTGACTTGCATCAATATCGTTGAACTTCCAATTCTTGTCGCGGAGAGACTGGCCCACCAGCTTGAACCCAAACTTGTTATCTGGGGGAGAAGTTGAGGAGGAAGAATTGGGAGAATCTGATGAACCATTCTTTTCACAGCTAAGAATCTTGAAAGAGTGTTTGTGCTTATGGTATGGGACTGCAGGAGATTTTAGGGACGGCTTTAAGTGGGATGTTTCAACTGGGAATTTCGAGAGCATCTTAAAAAACTTGGGGTTTTTCAAGATTCAAGAGATGATTCCATGATCTCAAGCTTATAGAGAAGAAGACTCGGTCGGAAATTCAATCTTGTATGTCAAAGAAGACGGTATTGAGGAAGACGATAAGCATCACAAGTTAGAGAAGTGAAGAAATTGGCTTCAATTCAATTCAAGAAAGTAGACAAAGGGCCTTTCCAGATACAGAAGCGCTGCTGGCTGTATTTGGATTGGAAATACATGGAGTAATACAATATTAGTTCAATTCAATAACTGAGTGGGAATGTGACCATTTTGCACGGCTTATAATTTTTATTGCGAAAAATAAATTCCATACACTAATAACACAATAAAATAAAATTATTTAGATAAAGGAATGGAGATATTGTTTTTTAAAAAAAAGTCACTAGTTCTTTAAATTTTTGTCAGATAAATTAGCAGGGAAAACAGGGAATATTTTCTTTAATTCATATACCAAATTTTTATCCACAGATCTGTTCTAAATTCTTTTTTTTTTTTGCAAAAATATAGTGATAAACATTAGTATTTTTTATTAGATGCTAATTTGATATTTATATAAAAATACTTATTTTAGTAATTACATACTCAATTGGAAAATGTAATTTTTTTAAGAGAAAAATTGAATCCAACATAATTAAATTTGTAAACAAACACAGCCTTAATGGCGGGACCATAATGATCGACAGCCTTTCTATTGTATGTTATGTTTCTAATGATACTTAAACCAACTCCTCCTCCTCCACCACAATCCATCCCATGGCCTCCTTATCCACTGTCTCTCCGCCACCGCAACCGTCGTTCACCGCTCCCTCCTCCTCCTCCTCCTTAGTCCCGAAGCTCCATAATCTCACACCTTGGCGACCTTACAACCAGAACAAGGGTCTCTCAGCCACCGCTCTTACGCCGGCGACTCTGCGCAAATGGAGGTCGCACGTCTCCTTCTTCACTGGTTTCCTGAACAACAACAAGACAAAGACCGCAGAAGCTATCAAGGAAGAGCTTCTTGAAGCCATTGCGCCCCTCGATCGTGGTGCTGAAGCCACCCCTGAAGACCAGCAAGCAATCGATCAGGTCAATTATTAGAAAACCTAGCTTTTAATTTATTTCGATCTCTTTCTAATTGTTAGGATATTTTTCAAGAGTTATAGCTTCTGTGATTCAATGGCGTGTTACACTTAAGTAGGGCGTTTTTCTTTTCAACTTTGTCAGTAGATAGCTCGTAAACTGGAAGCAGTTAATCCAACAAAAGAGCCGCTCAAGTCTGATTTCCTTAATGGCAAGTGGGAGCTTATTTACACTACTTCACAGTCCATTTTGCAGACCAAGGTATGAATATTTTTGTGAATCTGTGTTTCAAACTTCAACTTGGATTAGAGAAGTTGTTTGACGATGGCTGGAATCCCTTGAGCCCTGACTAGTGACTGCGAGCTTGTGAGGGGTTTTTAAGGGAATGTTGGGATTATAAATAGCCTAATCATTTGATCTATCTCCAATTTGCGCATTTCCCTTATTTAATTGTGTGGTTTCACAAAGACTTGCCCGGGTAAGGAAGAACGGGGGCAAGTCGGACTGGAAGTGGTGTTTCCAGTGGAGGATGGGTAGTTGCACTCATAATAATAATACCTGTTCCTTTTTTTGCCCAAACATACCACATAAATTTGTGTTCTTTTTTTTTTTTTTTTTTTTTTGACAGTGCATAAATTTGTGTTCTTATTTAGTTGATTTCTTTATCTTTCTTGCTTGCTATAAGCAGATGACTTACCAAATTACAATTTTATCCTTAAAGCAAATATTTGAAGCCATCAGTTGGCAATCTCTTGATCAAAAATAAAGAAATCATCATGGATTCTTCAAATGAGTTATGCAGACTATGTTAAATCCCACGTCATTCTCTACACAACATCCTATGTATTATTAACGCATCCAATTTGTGGAATACTAAAGAAAAAATAGGAACTTATGATACGTTTCCTTCTTCAATATTGTTACCCGCCGTGTGAAACCATTAATAGCAGTGGATTGCTGCTCATGTCTCTTGCTTTCGTGCTTGTTCACATTGCCTAATAACACGTCCAACATTGTGAACAGAGACCCAAGTTGTTAAGATCTAAAACAAACTATCAAGCAATTAATGCTGATGTCCTTCGAGCTCAAAACATGGAGTCAGGGCCTTTCTTCAATCAGGTGAGCCCGAATCTGAATGCCTTTTTTCATCACCAAAGCATGTGTGTGTCTCTTTACGCCAAACCTTAACTCCCTACATGGTCTGCAGGTTACTGCAGATTTAACGCCTGTAAATGCGAAAAAGGTGGCTGTAAAGTTCGACTATTTCAAGATTGGAGGATTAGTAAGCTATGCCTTACTCTACCAAATCTCTAATTACATGCATTCTGCTAATGAAGAAGATGTGCTGATAAATTGATAAAAAATCGAACTTTACTCTTCATACCAGGGATTGCTCTAAATTATACATTTTTTTCCTACTCACAAGTCTTGATATGAATTATAATGAACTCCATATTGATGATCAGATACCTGTTAAAGCTCCTGAAAAAGCTCTTGGTGCTCTGGAAATTACCTACTTGGATGAAGAGTTAAGGTAGAATATGTATGATCCACTTGTATATGCTCAACAATCAAGCTACTAGTACGGACAAAACTAAGCTCGTGTTTTTAACCAAAGTAGCCACGCTCGAATTGGCAGTAATAGTTGCTGTTGGTTCTCTTGAAGTAAGATTAACATTTTAATGTATAATAGTTTGATAAGTTTCTACTTTGTTGTGGCAGAGTATCAAGAGGCGACAAGGGCAATCTCTTCATCCTGAAAATGGTTGATCCCTCTTATAGGATCCCTAGTTAATACACACTTCCAAAATCAAGTCACAGGTTTTTGCTTTTCTGCATCCGCCCACTATATACTTGGGTAATGTTAAATTAAAACCTCTATAGTTTTGTTCATCACTTGTACTAGTAAACCAAATATATTCATAAAGTAAACTTAATAAATAAATAAATTCATTGTCCTTTTTTATGGGAATACGGTACAAAAAGGAATTTGATTTTAATTTTATTATATTCTACACTTCCCGTCTACTAAATTTATGTATCATTGTGTTTGCACGAGTTTTATTTAGAAATAGATAAAATAAAAATATAGTGAGTGTAATGTATGTTCTGTGAAAGTGATATCAGTTTTTCATTAAAAAAAAATTGCATTTTTTTGTGAACAGATGATGAAAAGGAAAATAGTACACATGGAGAGGGGGTAATTTTTGTATATAATTGGACTATCGGTTCTTAAGATCAATAAAGCATTACTAAAAGAGTACCAAGTATAAATAATTAATATTTTATAGAAATATTTAATTAATGAATTTCCAAAGTATTACTTCTTGAAATATTTTGTCTAATATTTAGCATAGTTTATAGAAAAAATAACTATTATTAGATAATTTTTAATATAAAAAAAAATATGCTCTACCTAATTGACATCAATAACCACAAATTTATAAAGGTATCAATAAATTTCATCTTTAGACATAAGAGTTTTTTATGGACTACAGAGAACCAATAGCCCAAAAAGAAAAAGTAACAAAATCTTGTTATAGCATTGGTGGGGTGCGCCAGGCCCGTGCAGTAGTGCAACACATGGGCGACGCGCGAAGGCCCAGGCAGCAAGCTACCTTGATGGGCCTTCCCCCTCAAAAAATAAATTTAATATCGTGTAGGCCATTGGCCCACATATCAGATATTAAACTGATAAGAACAGATACTACACTTGATCTTAGCCAAAAGGCCGAGAAAGGTATGAGTTTAAAAGCTTTGGGCCTCCTTTTTTATAGTGTATTTTCTCAGCTGAGTTTCTTTCTATAACCGATGTGGGATCATTTCATGCCTCAGCAAAAATGAGGCACACAGATATCTTGATTAGAGAATAACCTATAGAAAAACTATTATCCTTTTCTATTTATATCGAACTATTAATATCTTGATAAATTAATACCATCTGTCCATTCTAGTTTTTCTAAGTCCAGATTAAAAAGAGGCACACAGTAGTCAACCTTGTAGGAGTGTGAGTTCTTTTTGTCGCTCATGGCACAAACCACCAGCTGGTTATCTCATAGTGAAAGTGGACGCCGGGTTCTTGTAAGAATCGGTAGAGGTGGGAGTCGGGATGGTGGTTCATGACGAGAATGGTGTATTCATCATTATGTGTCATATGTTGGTCTTTCTCTGGACTGCTTAGATGGATGAAGGTTAAGCTATGATGCTTTGTCATGGATCATTTTTTCATTTTTTATCAACGAATTCACATTTCCTGACGATACTATAATGCAGAATGAACTGAGAACAATATTACATGATTTTCATAATATTGTTAATCAGTTTCTGAATAAACATGTTTTGCCCGAGCCTCGAATGATTGTGGATAACCTTCTCCGTAGTTATTATTCGTACGTGTTCAATCATAAAAAAGTTGCTTTGTTTCAAAAAAAAAAAAAAAATCTACATTCATATACATGACTTTCGACCAAGACGCTTGTAAACTAGTGTATACTGATCTCTTTACTCTGTGTTGTATTTTTCGTCCAAGTGCTACATTTTCACATCATTTGACAGACCATGATAATGACTGATTTCAACTCTTCTTATTTGATAACTAATACATTAATCTGATGGTCCAGCACCAGCACCACTTACATGACATAAATTACTTCCTCGTTTTCTTACAAAAGTTTACACATGGAGGGATTGTGGGAAATGTAGATCGCCATTGATCTTTTGCAGGCATTCTACATTTCTCTATTCCTCCACAATTCCCTTCATTTCATCCATGTTCTACACTACATTTCCTGTTCTAAATGATGTATGCATCAACACCCCTGAAACTACAGTCCTTGAATCCTAGGAGAGGTCGAACAAATCCAAGATTTACAGTTTACGGGTGGGAAAAACTACTCTGTCCGGCTATTTTCAAGATGAACACTGTCATCTTGAACTGTTTTCTCCACAGGGTTGTCCTCAGCCCACACGGATGCATCAAGATACCCGAGCTCAAAAAGCTTATCGAGAACATCGTCTGCTGCTGGTTCAAGTGCCCAATTAAAAAGCTGCAAAAGAAAACTGTCAACAAATCTGTGGTTACTACATGCATCAAGTAGAGGCTGTGATTATCACCTCTCGTGGACTTGCTCTGTTCCTTGGGTTGCAATCGGGGCTTATTCCGATCCCTTGCAGTCCCAATTGGCTTGCAGGGAATGCACAAACACGTATCTGTAACATATCAATATCATATTTTCACCTCTCTATGTGTGTGTGTGATGCGACTAGAATGATATAGTTAAGTACATACCGTCTCAGCAGCAGAAGTTGGGGGCATAAACAACGTCAATCCGCCATCAATACATAAGCGGTTGCGGAACATTGTTGCTGGCCTTGGAGCCAGATATCTGCATTGGAATTTACTCAAATAAAAAACTCCAATCTAAAATTGCTGCTAGTTTCAATAAAAATCATACCCTGGAATGAAAGAGGAAGTGAACACTGCATTGATCAGATCTTCTTTAGAGTCAAATTTGTCGACCAGTAAACCCCTCGGCCTCCAAAGTATCTCCGTCACAGCAACTTCAAGAAACCACAATATAAAGAGTATAGTCGTAATCAGTTGCAAACGTTATCTAGATTTTAGAGAAAAATATTCAAAGTAGCTTAGACTGAAGTAAATCATTGAGATAAATAGAGGAAAAGGAAAGTAGCCAGAACTATAGATAATAAAATTATATTAGATGCAAATCGTGCTCATCTGCAAAAGCCTTACGCAATCTGCTTCAAAATATAATGCCAAGCAACCACTTGGAATAATTAATACAAACAGTAAGGCGCTTGTAAGTTAAAATATATCTCTGTTTTGCCAACAAACAGGTGAAGATGAGGAAGATTATTCAATTTTATCCTAAATCTAATGCATTACACAATGCATGATATTGATACCTCTCCTAAAATTTCCCCGAATTTATCAACTTTGTTGGGATCTCTTCTTGATTTCCAACTATTTCAGAGTTACACATTGAAGTCTTACAAACACCATTCATGACAAATAGTGCAAGGGAAAGATAATAAACTCACCACGGACTCTTCCATTGGACCTGGTATGAGCATCATCAGGCAAAAACTGGTCCAGAACATCTTTAAGGACGGCCTGGGCCAAAAAAGCACATCTGAATGTTTATAAAAGAAATAAGATATAGTGCAAATCATGCTATTAGAGCTACTTGATGCTCAACCACGTGAAAACTATTCATAGACTGAACAACAATATCTAAAAATGCAATATGTTTGTGAAGAAACAGAAAGGTCTAAGATATGTATGTTAGCTTTCCTTATATTCTATTGACTTTGTTTTGGATACAATCAACTGCTTGAACAAGATTTACAGTAAACAAACTGTCCACCTTATATCTTGCTCCATGGACCGCTGATATAACTCAGCATATCAGAGATGTTCGTGCTTTTGACGATGAGGTTTTCCTTGAGGCTTAAGCATCAGAGGTTGACAGACTGGACAATGATAAATGACAATTGCAACTACTAATTCATGTTTGCATTCCAAATAGTTGAAAAGAATAACACGCTATCCTCCAAATAAAAAGGAAAAAAGCTCACATATAGTCTTATTCTAAAGCTTATGCTTCACTATCATTTTTCGAAGCTCTACACAGTGTTATGTTCTTCATGATGTTTCAATCCAACATTCCCCTGTTATTTCCTATTATCCTCAACCACACCCAATTAATTAATCAGACTTTTATCTTCTACAAGACAAATGAAAAATGTAATACCCCGAGGCGGAATGCAGTCCCTTTAAGCCTACAATCCTCAGCCAATATTTTGGTAGCTCTCAATGCTTCCTCCATACTGGCTCCGGAGGCAACCACTGCACAGACAATGGCACCAGCAGATGAACCAGCCAGTGGTGTGGTTTCCTGTCTCAGAGAATTGTATCATAGTCACGAAACGGAACATACAGCCAGAGAACAAACCAAGAGTTATCCACAAACACTGTATTGTTGGGGTGAAAGATGAACTACTAGATTTTCGCTAGAAAAATTCTGGAAGTTAGATTTAAATCTATTTTATTAACTCAACAAAAAACTTTGAAAAAAAAAAATCTAATGTCCTAAGAGCCCCAAAAGCCTGATTAGATAATTTAATTAAATATGAAATATTAACCTAATCAAAGCTAGTTCACCAGACTCCTTTGTTTAAAACCTTGATGATGCTAAAACTTGAGTGATAATAGAACTTAATAAAGCAGTCCTACAATATAAAAATTCCAAGTGCAGTATCCAAAAGGAAAGCATGCAGAATTCAGTTTGAACTTACTCAGCAATCATACACGACTGGGTAATCACTAACCAGCCATGGGACTATCAAACCCTCAGCAGGTTACTAGAACCAGATGAACAAATAGGGTTCTTTCGATGGAGAATTATAATTAAAACTTGCCAATGCAATTAAAACAGCTTTGATCTCATTTTCCATTATTGTAACTTGAGATAACCAATGCCACACAGGAGACATTAAGAAAATCTAAGAACGCAAAATAAATACTAATTCAATTAGCAACAAGATCGATTTACACCGGTCAATTATGAAATATCAACTTCCCCAGTAAAGAAATCCACCACCACCATCGTAAAACCTTCATAATATATCAGAATTTACACAATTAAGGTTTGAATTGAGTTCTTACGAAGGAGAACCTTGATATAACCCTTCTCAATGAGAAGCTGAGCCACCCCAAGATGGTAAGGAAACAAAAGCCCAGCGGCGGAAAAACTAAACCCAGGGCTAGTCACAGCCTTCCGCTGCTGCTCCGCCTCAACATCCTTCGCCCTCTGTTCCCACACCACCTGTTGAACCGGATCCTCCACGACGGCGGCAATCCTCTCCTTACTCCGGCGCCCCCACCACCACCGCCCCTCCTTCTCCTCCGCAATCATCTCCATCATCGGCACCTCACCCTCTCTTCCTCGATCGATAAATTTCCCACTTTTCTTCAAAATCCGAGAGGCGATGCCCAGGAAGACCTCCCCGGTGGCCACGGCGAATGACTTTCTCTCATGCTCTGGCGATGGCGGTGGGGGCGTGAAACTCTGATTCTGCGGCGGTGTCGCCTTGGTAGAGAAAGCGAGACTACGAAGTGAGATGGGAGCGGTGGCGGTGGTGGAAGAGGGATGGAGGAAGAGGGAGGAGGCCATGATTCGTTTAGCGGAGGAAGGAATAGGAACGGTTGAGGTGACCCTCAAAAACATTGAAATAAACGTCGAATTCTTCATTTAAAACTTGCCTAATTTTCCCAACAATTTATTTATTGTAAATAAATACACACACACATTATTTCGCTTTCAACAGAGTTTCACGAAATCTTCAGCGCGCGATTTCTTTCATTTTTCGGATGCAGACAAGTTCAGTTTCCGTGACATGTTTTCTCGAAATTAGTTGTGCATTTTTTATTATTGTTCCAACAGCTGAATATTCCCAACCATAATTCACAGTTTTTTCCTGTCCTGGAAAAGGAAAACAGACGTTAAATTATTTATAGAAAATAATAAACGAGCCGCTGACCACACAATTTGATAGTATGTTGGTTTTCCAAATTGAGTATCACCAACTCCAAAAGAGTTGTACACTTCAGTTCATCAAACTTGGCATCAAAATCATGTCGGGTCAATGAGGTTGAAGATTGAATGAGTTATTTTATTCTTATGATAATTGGTCACTTACATATTGATTCAAAAAAATTTGGGAAAATAATTTTTTTTAGTCCTTTATTTTTTACTTATTATGTTTTTCGTCCTCTTAACTATACCTTTTTAAAAATAGTTATTTAACTTATCAAAAATTATTTTTTTTCGTCCTTTTAACTATATCTTTTTAGAAATAATCTTTTAACTTACAAAAAACTATTTTTTTCGTCCTCTTACTTGGCTGAAGTGGAATTTTTTTTTTAATAACACACGCACACGTGGCCCCGGTTTGAGAGGGAAGAAACACACGATAAACACTGAAAAATCCCCAAATTATATCTCAATGCACATGATGTTGAAGGTAATGAGATTTAGGGTTAGATATAATTTGGGGATTTTTCAGCGTTGAGCGCGCGTTTCTTCCCTCCCAAACTGGGGTCACGTGTGTGTTATTAAAAATAAAAAAATTCCACTTCAGCCAGGTAAGAGGATGAAAAAAATAATTTTTGGTAAGTTAAAGGACTATTTCTAAAAAGGTATAGTTAAAAGGACGAAAAAAATATTTTTTGTAAGTTAAAGGACTATTTTTATATAGATATAGTTAAGGGGACCAAAAATACAATTGGTGAAAGATAAAAGAATAAAAAAATTATTTTTCCAAAAAATTACTATATTTACAAATTGGTTCAAAAAATTTACACAATAGTTTTTTTTTTTTTTTTTGCACGGACCAATATATAATTTTTGGGCACATATATTAATGTGTAAATTTATGTATTACTTATGAGTTATGACAAGGTAGTAATTAAAAAAAAAAAAGTTAGGTATTAGCTCTAGTAAATGCTCCTAAAGCTTGTATGCAATATTGGGAGAGATTATAGTTGTATACATATATTGAGAGATATATATTTGTGATAAAATGAAATAAATCCTCCCGAAAGATGAGTACAAATATTAAGAAAAACGTGGAATACACAAATATTTGTTACAAGAAAAATAATTAAAGGCTTGTATTCGGTCTATCAAGGTAAAAAGCTTCAAGCTGTGATAAGCACTATTCTATTACAAAAAAGTAATACATAAATTTGTCGCAAGTCTATTAACAGAGATATTGATATCATATAAAATTTAAGAAGCCAATAAACGAACGCAATACCTGAAAAGGAGACGAATCAGCAGGACCAGTATAACTGCTGAGAAAGAAAATTTGTAAATGGTGAAGGATAGCACGGCGCAAGAAGAACTTGTTGAACTGGCTATTTGCAACAAATGAACTCAAGTCGCCACGAGAGTCTGAAACAGGTACCAAGTCTTTCTTTGCAAGATATGCCTAAAAAGGCTGCACAAATGCCACTGAGGTGGTGAGATGATGATATGAAGTTACTATTATCCTTCTCTTTCTTAGTTAAAGTTCAGTGCTTGCACGCACAGGTTGGTGATATCAATGACAGTCTTGAAGAACAACTTTTTCACATATGATTATGTATATGCTGAAGTAGTTTTCAATATGAGTACACTGAAGCAAGAGCTTCTCCAAGGAGTTGGCCTCACATTCAAACCTATGCACCTTACACAATCATATTCGAGTTATTCAACAATCGAGATAGCATATGACAGTTAATTATCTCAATCAGTCATATGTAAAGTGTATTATTCTATTGCAATTCAAGCTTTTCATATATTTGCATCAATACAATAAAAGAAACAAAATGCTGATTTCTCCCAGCAGGTAAGTATAAAAAAGAAGATGCCACCTGAAAAGTCGTCAGTTTCTACACACTTTATTTCTTAGTCCCCCAGTTAGGTTTGATCAAGAACTTGAATTTGAAGCAAAAATTTTCAGATGAGTCTAAAGTGGAAAATATATCAAGGCTCAGTCATGGGTACAACAATTGATGTGTAAAACTATTACATCTTAGAGATTTGATCCTATGTCAAATTCGTAAACTTAAATGCAACTTTATTATTTGTTCTAGTTGACAAGTCAAGTGTGAGTTATAGATGCAAAAGAAACTATGAGGGTCAGACATTACAATGCCAATGCCCAAATAAACTGCTAATTATTTAGAATAAGGGATTTATCCTTTATCTCATAATATTGAATAGATTCTCATTGGTTGTTCTAAACAAACCCACATAACTTTCACCAACATTGTTATAATCAGCCCTAAAGATATAAAAAATACATCATCATAAATCCAATCTGGATCGCTTCTCCTGCAAAATCAAAGATGATGATCTCCTCTCATGTAGGAGTGAAGAATGAAAAGGTGGAAACACCAGAGTTTAGAATATAACAAGGCTTACCTTTGATTACGGGGTCTAAAAGATGCAGCAGATCGGCTGATTCTCTAATTGGTTTGTAGAAGCGAAAGTGCATTTGACATTATAATTGGTAGTCAAGATCAAAGATCAAATTAGACATGGTGTATATTCATTGACTATCAAACCCTATACAATTTAAAGTCAAGATTTGTATAACCATTTAAAAGCCCGATAAAAAATCAAAGTCATTAGTTAGTCTCTTTCACCAAGTTTATGATATTTAATGAAGAATACAAAGGAAACAACATAGTCAATAATTGTCCTAAACAAGAGTGTCAGTTAATTTAAAATGATAGATATTAATATATACATAAACACAAATTAAATCACTCATCAACACTTATTCCCGTGACATATACCTTCAGATCACCAACACCATCATTTACTTCCTCTGTTTCGTCTTCACCAACCCAACTTCTGGAGAACATCTTTATAGTTCCAGTACCTGATCATGATCCAATGAATCATGTACAGATTTTATATCACAAATGGGTGCATAAATCATTGACCAGTATCTAGTGACATACATGAGATTTTTATTTATTTTCTTAACATAAACAACCTTCGAATTCCCGTGTAGTCACCAAAATAACACCATAACTATGAGAAGGCACTAAATAACTTTATATATATCAGTCTCAGCATATTTAGTTGGGTTCGTTACACTACCAAGCACGCTAGACATGGAAGGAAAAAAATGGGCCTTATCATCATAGTAGGCAGCAGGACCATCACTCTCAATCTTGTCCAAAATAGTGTAAAATAATAATGAATTGAGAATCTACAACTGTATCTAGAATGATATATACTGAAGAGGAAGGAAGGACAAGCAGCGAAATACCTGCATCAATGCTAATCCCAGCCTTAATGTGGATTTTGCATTGCTCCTCGCATTGTAGAATAATATTGCTGTGGATTTTCCTTAATGCTCGAGTCCTACAAACATAAAAAGTAAACATTTCGGAGATAAGAAACCAGAAAATAATATATTAAGTACTCTTGATTAGTAAGAGGAAGTGATCTTGGGAGGAAAAAAAAGTAACTAATATGTGAACTTATAAGTTAGATTTTATTTATTTATTTTGTACTTAATACAAATACCAAAACAATAAGATTGTCCCCAGAGAAGAGAGAACATACACATATATTGAGTGATTTTTGTCATTCATGAATCATTGTTTGCCATTTTTATCATTCACTAATCATTGTTCATTGTTCCATAAAAACCTTAATTCACAAACAGCTCCACTGATCCAAAAGATAGAGGGATGAAAACAAAGCTGCCAATTGTTTCTGAATAATGAAATCCATTGCATGTAATGAAAGGTTCAAGTACAAATGCAAAACATATGCATAAATTGCAATCCAAAGTTGAAATTATTTACAAATGCGATCTTTTACATCTTACCCACCAATTCAATGATTTTATCTCCATGTTTAAAGACTGCCTACTGCAATTTGTTGATACTACCACCTTTCTCTTCTCAAAAGTAACAGATCATCTCAGAAAATCCGTCATTATACAGAAACATTTATGGAAAGAGATGAAAAAATTATTAGACAAAAAATGTACTACTGATAATCTCAAAATGACGCATTAAAAAAAATTAATTAACATTTAAAATATAAAATCTTTACCTAATATTCCCAAAATGTCTTCTTAATTATGCTATCATTAGCAACGATACAGAAAAATTCATATTAAACGAATGAAGATGGTATCCCGACGAAAAATGAGTAAAAGCAACTCATAAACCAAACTTAAGACATGAACTGAGCCATCTTGATCATAGTATTTTGATTGCAAACTACACCGTTTACCAAGTGCGAGGCACAAATTTGTTTAACTTCATAAGGCACCAACTCAAGGCACCAACTTAAAAGAAAGTAACTCCTTCTTCCTTGAATGACCATGCTTCTCCTTAACTATAATTATGGTAGCAGACATATCAGATCAGCAGCTAATTAGGGTAATATTTTTGTACAGTGAAACAAATATAGAAAATAAGGATATGAGAAGATGCTTTGACACATGTAGAACTTTCTCTGCCTAACCGTTCCCGCACCTTGTCTAGCAGAATCCTTATGAAATAAGGATTTCCACAAGAAACATGCCATGCAGTCCTTCCATCAGAATCTTCTTATCCCCTTATCAGCACCAACATATATTGTTATTCAGGAATCATTGTTTTCCATTTTTATCATTCATTAATCATTGTTCGATGTTCCATAAAAACCTTCAGCCACAAACAGCTCCACTGATCCACAAGATAGAGGGATGAAAATTAAAGTGCCAATTGTATTTGAATAACGAAATCCATTACACATAATGAAAGGTTCAAGTATAAATGCAAAACATATGCATAAAAGTACAAATGCGATCTTTTACATCTTACTCACCACTTCAAATAGTTTTACCTCCATGTTTAAAGGATGCCTACTGCAATCTGTTGATACTACCACCTTTCTCTACCCACAAGATCCTAAAAAAATCAGAAAACTAGAACATCATACAGAAACATTTAAGCAGTGGAAAAAGAAGAAAATATTATTAGACAGACAATGTACTTAATCCCAAATTGACATATAAAATAAGATTTCCACAAGAAATATGCAGTACGATCCTTCCATCAGAATCTTCTTTATCTCCTTATCAGCACCAACAATGAGAGCACTCTGGTTGTTTCGCACAGCAAGAAACACCATGCAGTAACATGAAAAATTGTTATTGGATTTCAAAGAAATTGTATGTTTGTAAATCAGAAGTTTTCATTTCATTATTCCTGCGACAACACATACCTTCATATTGCTAACACTTATTGAGAACCTCTTTATCGTTCCAGAACACAAACATAAATCAAAATTTGATTTAATTGTATCAAAATACGGTCTTATTTATAGGTATAGATGGTGTAACTTGTAAGGCAAGGTTCATTTAAAAATTACGTGGAGTTAACCCCTCTTTCCTAATTTACAAAATTACCATTGTGATATTGGGCCTTTAATATATGAATCTAACTATGGGTCAATGGTGAGTAATGAGCTGAGCACAAATTGTTAATTAAAACTACTTTTTGGTAATTATTTGTGATTATTTGCTCATTTCCTCGCACCATTTTAGTAGCAGAGGACATCAATGGATGCAGATTTAGATGTCCTTGGATACATAAACAAGAAACATCAATGCACCTTATGACTTCATCATCCTGAAATGCACTTTCTAGTGAATAATCTACTGAATCTAACCTTACATTCCACACCATCAACGCCTAACCATCATGTTTGCCAATTACAGCTCTGCAGTACATACGCTGCAAGAACAAAATTGGTGGTAAATGAACATAAATAGCACTAGGATTAAAGACATCATATTTACTTGTATATTAATAGACCAATGAAACGTCATTCGTTTTTCAATTTCCAGTGAATAAATAGGTGGAATTGTCGTCCATATTACAGGTATAAGAGATTTGGAAAGTTAAAGTGAGAACATTCTCTTTTCAGTAATAATCAACTGGAGTATAATTCTAAAGAACCTGAACATTTTGGAGGTATATAGCCACTACCCAAAAGTAATTGTCAGACAACAGAAACATAATGTGAGTAAAGGTTAATGGATACACATACTGTGTCGCTTTTATTCCCAATGTTTTCCAATACCATTTCAGTTTGAGATTCTGACATGCTCCTTGCCACATCAAAGTCAGAGATTCCAGGATTCACGTTGAGGTCCAGTAGACTACTGCTTATATGAGCTCCACGAATAACTCAATCTAGAAAAATAATGAAGATAAACAAGTCCTCCATCGACCCCCAGTACCATGTGAAAGTGTCTATCCATTGAGGGAGTTGTATTTGCCCTTTATCTGTAAGGAAAAGTTCATTCAAATGTTAATCATCTTTTTCTTTCAAATGTGATTATCATGAGAAAAAGATACTGAAGGCACTAACAATAAAATAATCTAGATTTGTGTTCCTCATGACGAGATACACAAGTAATAGTTCTTCCTCATCCAAGATATAACCAAGTTGTTAGATGATGTTTCCATGTCGAAGACTGCCTTCAGGCCTTCTGCAGAAGATGATGAATGCCTTTTTACAGCACTATCTCTCCCAGAGGTAAAACAACCTATACAAGAACAAGTAATGAACAGTGATGACTTCCATCGTTTGCATTTACCCAGAGTCTTTATATCCTTGATGTTTCCTTCCTTTCATAGTTCTGCTCCGGAAATAAATAAAGAGTGGGACATGTTGGGTAGAGTCTATTATCCAATCATTACATACATAAAGTTTTTATGATATTAAAATATTAACAACCTATTTTTTCAATACTACTATCGTTTATATATTAATAATAACCTCTCTCAAATAATCATTAACATGTATATTTCTGATTCATCAAATTATTCAAATATAAATATTTGGAAAGCAGAATTTGTTCAAAGTGACTTGAAATGAAAGTTGTGATATACCCAAGACGAGGTATGACCGACGAGGAAAGAAATCAGGTGTCGCGATTGAGAGTAAATGCGCAGCAGGCCTAAAAAACAGAGTGAATGCCAGACAACATATATAACATGCAGCGCAAACAGATGCAAATCAGAAATTTTATAAACAACTGGAGTCCAACAGGACAAAATTTCACTAATAAAAAAAAGGAAGAAATTTATAAAAACTACACCCGTCTATGTGCCACCCAAGTAACACGCCAATATTTCAAATTAGAATAGCTATCTGCAATAGTGCCTCACTGCTGTATACCATGATAAAGTACTTAAACTTTTTCTTACCCAAATAAAAAATATAAACCGCGATAGAACTTGCATCAGACTCAGTAACATCACCATAAATTTACATTGCTATTTGTTTGATAACATTCACGTCGGCAAGAACAAATGCCACAGAAAAATCACGTGATACAATCTTCTTTGAAATGTTTCGTAAAGCCTTTTGAGGCCCTTCACAGTCCCAATCACGAAGATGGAAAAGGCAACCAAAAACAAGCATGTCAAGGAAAAAGAATTGTGCATGCTCTTCATATATGATCATGAATGTGTACCAATTCAACTAGGAAATCTGAACTCTTAATTGTAATGAGCTTAAATATATTATACCAGTGATATATTAGTTTTAACTAATATCTTTACCTGAAATCAATAACTTTTGTCCTCCCAAGGTAATAACAATCACCATTGCTGGTGAGCTTCTTTCCTTTTCCTTGGCAACTGAATTTGCACTCTACTTACTGAGAATAGAGAGCTTCTGGGGAAAAAAGAAGACCTCATCATGCTGCAGGACCACCATTCTAGATCTCGTAGGCTTCAGAGATGGATCTTCTTTGATGCATGGAATTTGATCTTTAGGTCGGGTTTTATTAGTTGGGTTCGCTAAACTCTCAAGCATACCAGACATGACAGGATCTTGTGGAATAATGAGTTAATTGCTAACCAAAGTTGTATGTAGAATGATATATATCAGAAAGGTAGTTACGACATCAATACCTAGTCTCTCATCCATGGCCATGAATTGTGGATTTTGCATTACAGATTGCAGTTTTGGGTTAACATATTCAGTTGCAGCTCCTTTAAATTTTCCATGAAGCTGCTCTGCCATTTTTTGCTTGTAAATTTCCGAGCCATTTTCTTTCATTGTGTGCCAAAGAAGTTCCAGTTAAGCCACAACTAATAGAATCATCCCAGTAAAGTGAGCTGGATCACTAGTAGCAAAGTTGAATCTGATAAGGAAGCAGAGAAGTATCAAAGCTTGACAGAGGTTCATGGTCGGATTTGTTAGACTGCTGTGAATTAAAGGAACTATTGGTATTTGGGAATGAATGATTAATGAAAGTGATGAATTCATGTTCCACTCCAATATTAGCAAGCCACAAGAACACAAATACGTGTTAGTTGATGAAAACAATTTTTTTTTTATATTTTTAATTTATGTTATCCCAGAATCATCAATTAATACCATTTATTTTCTTGATCATTCCTCTCTATCATATAATGGTTCTTTCTTCATTCATTAGGTTATAAAAGGAAAATACAGAGGAGGAGATACGACGGGTAGGGCCACTAATGTTATTAGATACTCACAGGAGATGAGGTAATCAGTAAAATTCTTAAGAGATTAAAAACTGTAAGATCAATCAGATATAACCGGTGATGCAAATTATTATCCATATAGGCTCGGGGTAAAGCACTCACAGTGGTGGTGAGATTATCCGTTTCTCCTCGACGGCGAAGCACTGCAACAGTAGCCAAGAACAGCCCACACATTTGATATTAATCAACTTATCTTTTATTTCATTATCTGATTTGGTTTGTGTTCACTGATAAGAGATAAAGATGAATGATCGGCGATGACTTTTATAAAAACAAGACATATAAAGCTTAAAGGTTATAGAAGTAGAATTAAATAAGAGGAGTCCTGTTAATCCGCGAAATTCGTTGTTTGCTAGCTTGATCTTCGCGAGCCTCTCTTTGGGTTTTTCGCCATTCCCTCAGCTCTTCCTACAAAATTAGGGTTTCGATTACCGGCGGGGAAATGAAAAAATATGCGCGTTTCAGTTAATGTAATTTCACTCACAAGGAGGAGTTGGAGACCGGAGGAGATGCCAGTTAGGGTTTGAATACGGCATCGGAGGGAGGAGACGTCGCGTCAAAATTCAAGATTATGTCAATTTGGCAAACACCCGGTGGATTGGAATTCCAACACCTCCATTGAAAGGATTGATTCAGTCCTTCCTTCTTTTGTGCCTGGGAGTGAAGACGGATTACAAAAGAAAATTTTCTGATTTCGAAAATTGACATATTTATACACTGGGCCTTAGGCCTATATATAACCTCAACCCACTCCTGTTCCAGGCTGTTACGGCCCAGCCCACACTACGCGGCCCGATTTAAATTCGCGTATTCTTCAATCATGGCTGGCAAAAACCGAAAAATCAATAATACTTTAGGGTCTGCTATAACATTTTTTCAATACTCCAATTTAACCAAAATAAAATTAGTATGATTTCGATAGAACTATAAAATTTAACAATTTATTAAATTTAATTTATATAACTTCATTATTTTCTGATATTAAAATTCAAGTAAAATATCAAATTCTCAATCCGCCCACAATATTTAGTCTTATTTGTCGTTAGCACAGTTATTAAAAAAAAGTAAATATGTATATATAAAAAGTAAGAATATAGTAGTCAAATTAATTAGAAAATAAATTATTTTAAAATATTGTGTGTGATGTTTAATGGTAAATGGTGTAAGTGAGTGTATGTTGAAGGGTCTAAGTAAAAAATAATTATTTCCACTTTAGAAAATAAGACTATTTTTTAGGGTGATTTACATATAGGTTCAAAAAAATCACTATATTTACAAATAGGTGTTGTGCAAAAAAAAAAATACTTCTGTGCAAATATTGTGAACCTATTTGTAAATATAATGACTTTTTTGAACCTATATATAAATCACTCTATTTTTTATGGATTGATAAATAAGGCAACATGGACAATTTATTGTGGACGAGGGAACATGTACAATGTGTATTGATAATAATATAAATTAGATACAATACAATTTGTAACATAGAATGTAATAGTGTAACAGTATAATAATATTTTCATAATGTCCATAAGAAAATAAAAATTATGGATAAATATCAGTTTGCAATATTTACATCACTTTTCTTACACAAATTGAACCAAATATCAAAAAGATATCGATGAAGTTAAAAAAAGGAAAAAGTGCAAAATGATTCAACAAATTCACACAAATTACATATTGGTTCCGTGCAAAAAAAAAATCATGCTTCCGTGCAAATATTATGAACCAATTTGTAAATATAGTGATTTTTTTGAACCAATATGTAAAACACCCTTTAAAAAAATCCAAAAAATAGTATGTGTGTGTATATATATATGATTTTATTACAACTATAAAATTTGTTTAATTTTTTTTGTTAAATTTATGTATTAAGTATTTTTTCTTTCATTTTTATAAATTTTTTAAAATTATGGATATTATTCAATATAGATATGTCTATCAATATTTAAATAAATTAAAGACCATGATATCTCTAGATACCGATTTTAAAGCGCATTTATTTAGCACGAGTGAAATGAGATGTAGTATGTGCGTACCAACTTTTTTTCTTTATGTAATGCAACAGAATTTATTGTTTGAGATTTCTTACCATATTCATTAAGCAAAGTGTAATTATAGTTGGAAAATTTAAATTTAAATTTTTAAAAAATTAAATTCTATTGTGTATGTTTCTTTTTAATTTATTCATTTAAATCCAAATCACAACATTAACTAATCTTGGTGTTTTTTTTTTCTTTTTCCTTTTCCAAACGTCCTGTGAAATGTTTTAAATATTTTTAATTGGCATTATAAAGCAGTTGTCCCATTAAATTTAGTTGAGGGGGGTGTATTCGTTTAAGATTTCGTGGGATTTTAAAGGACTTTTTTCTTATAAAAAAGTCTGTTGGTATTCAATCAGGATTTTAAAGGATTTAAAAATAATCCATTGGTATTCAATCAGGATTTTAAAAGACTTAAAAACAATCCACTGGTATTCAATCAGGATTTTAAAAGACTTAAAAATAATCTACTGGTATTCAAAAATATAAGGATTTTAAAGGATTGTTGGGTTTGATGGATTTTGATGGATTCTTTAGTGTATTTTATAAATACCAACAATCTCATCAAAACCTCTAGGATTTCGGTGGACTTTTTTAATTAATGACTTTATTTATCCCCAAATTGATTTATATATAATTATTTATTTTTAAGACCTAAAATAGTTTTAACCTTATAATTTCATCTCTACATTTATAACATCAACGATAAAATAATTACAGTGACGAAGAGTAATATAATATTATATATACATATATACTAGAATAAATAAAAATAATTAATAATTAATCATTAAATAGTATTAAAAAACGATATTGTTCATCCTAACTTATATACAAGATAAATCTTTATTTTTATATAGTATTATTATAATACTAATATTATATATTACATATGTCATTAGGTAATATTTTTATATTGATAATATTTTTTTACGGTATTTGAGTTTTGTTATATTTTACTTTGGTTGCTTTGATTATTCAATTTCGATATTTTTTTATATTGATAATATTAGCATGTGCAGCTCTACATAACTTTATTCGCAAAGAATGTCATTCTGATGAATTTCCAATTGAATCGGTGGACGAACCTTCATCTTCAACATTACCAGTTAATGAAGACCGTGATTTTGAGCCTATCATTCAAACTCAAGAGTAAGAACGACATGACGCTAATGTTTGGAGGACTAGTATAGCTATGAATATGTGGAGTAATGCTTTTTAAAAGGATATGATATTATGATTTTTTTTGTCTTTAACTTTTTCTTTTTTTTTTTAAATTTGAAGGTATGAAAAATTTTGAATTTTTATTGTATGTCACAAATCCATGAAATTCTGCAAAGTCTACAAAGTCCTATAGAATCCATTAAAATCCTTATTTTAAAAGTCTTACAAAATCCTGCAAAATCTTAAAAGTCACCAAAATCCTACAAAATCTTTAAAATCTGCAGGATTTTTTTCAGCTAAAAAAGTCTTTTAAAATCCTAATCCAATACACCCCCCTTAGTTGTCATTATAAATTTGAAAGTCGAATAATTTGACCATTTTCACTTTCGTTTTTGCACTATTTATTTTAAAGATACCCAATTTACAATAAAATTGAATTTAAATCAAAATAAAAAAACAAAATCAAAAGAAATCCTATGTTTTAAAAAAGTAAAATAAACCGCCATTAAAAAGCGGAGAAAAGGAACGAACATGGAAATATAACGCGCATGAAACCAGGAATAAATCACACCAACTCGCATTTTTACTTTTATGCCCCATTAATTTAATATACTCATTTATTATACCAAGAGTAAAAAAATGTAGTTCCAACATTATTAAATTTTATCCAAGAATTGTCCCTCAAACACAAACACCATCAATCAACAAACACATGCCAACCTAATTGCACCACATTTGCATTTTATGGTATATCAGGCAAGCAATTGACATCATTTGATCTATTTATCAACTATGCACAATTTTTCTTTTGTTGCAACAATTGACCTTGTAAATAGTGCTTGTGGTGATAGCAGCTTAGCCCCAAGTCCAATCTCATTCTCTGCTACAAACTTGCATTTTTTATAGATGAAGATGTCGTCGTACTTAGGGCTCTCATCATCGTCCCGATTTAGCATTGCAAATTTATCGTGTGGATGAGGACCACAACACAAAATTTGCTGGAGATGTTTGACAAGTCTTGCAAGTGGTGACAGTGTGTATTGAGACAGCTTTGATCTTTTCCTTTTATGAAAGTTGTTGGTGTTCCAAATTGTTGATTCGTTCCTTGCCTCTGATGATATCTCCCCACAATCTGTAACAACCTTACTATTACTGTAAGTTTTATGAAAATCTAAACAAACATGAAATTTGAATATTAATACTGATTAATTGTTTGCAAATGACTAATTTAATATAGACATGGAGCTTTATTTGCACTGTGTAATTCAAGTGCATTTTTTAACAATATCAGTTGTTTTTATGTAAAATAGTGCAGTTGTTTTCACTGAAATGTGCATGGTGACACAACTATATTTTTCAATTCAAACAACTTATGATGCTACAAATGCACTTAATTAAGTTGAACTGATGCACATGGTGGTTGTGTACAAGAGACCTATTTATATATACATACATATACGTACCTCGTTCTTGCTTTATCTGAACTTTGGTATCCCCACATGAGAAAAATGGATGTTCAAAATCAGTTGTCCATTCATCATCACTGGTATATTCTTCAATTTTGACCTTTACCTCTAGTGATTTCTCATGACCACCAACCTCAGTCTCTTGTGATTTATCATGATCACCAACCACTGCAGTTTGAAAGCTACCTTGACCAAAAATGTCTGGAATGGCTAAAGTTGGCTCAAAAGGTATATTTCCAAAAATCATCCCAATTTGAGCAAGTGAAACTTGTGCACTGCCATTTTCGTGCATATTTGAACTAGAGGGAATTAAGTGAGCATCAAAGGATGAATATCTTGATACATTAATTGTTACACCACCATTCTTGACTCTTCTTGGAAGATTGACATTCCGTATAACCTCCTTTGATTTGCATCTGTTGCAAATTACTGCTCCAGATGTGTTCGAAGTTAACGCGGATGTTTTATAAGTATTGAGGATTATCGAGAATTAATACTTGTGTAAAGAAACTTGAAAAAAAAATACAAAATAGTTTTAAAAAATTACACTAATTATAAATTGGTTGTGCAAGTAAAAAAATACGCTTCTGTGCAAAAAAAATTATGCGTAAGTTCAAATATTTTGAATCTATTTGTAAACAATATTACTTTTTGAACCATAATGCAAATGCCCAAAGAAATGTTATAATAAATCATATGTATGTGATTAAACAATAAAAAAAATCAATAACTATTACAAGTTGCACGAACATTGACATCTCAAAAGAAACCTTAAATCATTAAAAAAATAAACAGACATAGATTATCAAGAAATGACAATTGTGAAAATCAACATTATAATATACCATATACAGATTTTAGAATTAAACAATCAGAAAAAACATACTTAATATTATACAATACATCCAACAACATTTTTACACATTAAAAAATTCAAAATATATCATTAAATTTAACAAACATAGATTAACAAAATTTATAAACTGAGAAAATTAGCATAATAATAAACCATATATAGATACACAATGAGAGAAGATACATACAAATTATAAAACGCATCTAGTAACAATTGCGAGTTAGAAATTGAAGACGAAAAAATAAACTATAAGTTAAAAAAACCACAAACACAACAAAATTTAGTACCATTGAGACAGATAATCAAGAAACATTGATTTTGAAAATCAACAGTGTAATAAATCATATACAAATGTAGATCAATTAAAACAATTACATATAAATATAATAGTAAAATACATTCAGTAATACATGCAATTATACAATTAAAAGTTCAAAATAAACTATAAAATCATAAAAATTTGAATAAAAACAACAAAATCTAATACCATAAAGACTTGTCGCAAGTGATGAATCGAAACAAGACTTAGTAATAGAAACTTACAGGCACATTTGAGACAAAGACATTGTTTTCTCATGATTTCTACTCAATTGGAGTGAAAGATGAGTAATGTAACTCAAGATACTCACACTCAACGCTCGAACGATTGTCTATAAAAAATACAAATCTCTGCAAAGTCGTAAGACCGTGTATGGGGGCAGATGTCTACCGATGCTAAAAAGTCAAGGAAGTTGGCGATGTGGTGATATGGGAATTGGTGACTGAAGCTCCAGTGAATGGCGGCCGTAATTATAAAGGTTCTAAGGTAGCAAAAGTCCTTGTATGGTAAGCAACGGCCGTAATTATAAAGGTTCTAAGGTAATGAAATTCCTTATATGGTAAATTTCGACCCCACACAATAGAGAAATATATTTTAAAAGACTAGGGCAGAGTATTATATAAACAATTTTCATGATATAAACCATTTTGTGATACAAGGTTTATATTTATGAATTTACTTTTTTGTCTTGTTAAAAAGTGGTTCATGATATGAACCACTTTTATACAATATCTACTCAAAGACTAGATATAGAGTTTCACAATCGAGGTAATATTATTGGAATGGACAACTATACATATGTGGATTGATGGAATAATTTATCAATTTTTTTTACTCTTATATTATCGTCACATATTAATGAAATACACACTCCGTCCACAATATTTAGTCTTATACATCGTTAGCACAGTTATTAAGAAAAATAAATATATATGTATAAAAAGTATGAATATTGTAGTCAAATCAAGTAGAAAATAAATTATTTTAAAAATATTGTGTGTGAAGTTTAATGGTAAATGGTGTAAATGAATGTATGTTGAAGGGTGTAACTTGTAAGCAAAAACAATTAGTTTCACTTTAGAAAACAAGACTATTTTTTATGGATGGACAAATAGGGAAACGTGGACAATTTATTTTGGATGGAGTGAATATGTTATATGTATAATGTGTACTGATAATAACATAAATTAGATACAATACAATTTGTAACATAGAATACAATAGTGTGACAGTATAATAACATTTTCATAATATCCATAAGAAAATAAAATTTTTCCATAAATATCAATGTGCAATATTTACATCACTTATTTGTATTCACAAATTGAATCAAATATCATTAAATATCAAGAAAATATTGATGGATTTAAAAAAAAAATAGTGTGTATATATATATATATATGATTTTATCACAACTGTAAAATTTGTTTACATATTTTTGTTAAATTTGTGTCTTAAGTATTTTTTTCTTACATTTAAAACTTTTTTTAAATTATGAATATTAATATTCTATAGATATATCTATCAATATTTAAATAAATTAATGACTCTAATATCTCTAGATACCGATTTTAAAGCGCATTTATTTAGCATGAGTGAAGTGAGCTGTATTAGGTGCGTACCAACTTTATTTCTTTATGTAATGCAATAAAATCTAATGTTTGAGATTTCTTACCATATTATACAAAGTGTAATTATAGTTGGAAATTTTGAATTTTTATTTTTTTAATATTAGTTCTATTGTTGGAAAATTTAAATTTTTTATTTTTTTAATATTAGTTCTATTGTGTATGTTTCTCTTTAATTTATTTATTTAATCCCAAACCACAAACCACAACATTTTTTAATATTGGTTTTTTTTTGTTTCTTTTTTTTTTTCAAATGTCCTTTGAAATGTTTTAAATATTTATTAATTGGCATTACAAAGCAGTTGTCCATTAAATTTAGTTGTCATTATAAATTTGAAAGTTGAATAATTTGACCATTTTCACTTTTATTTTTGCACTATTTATTTTGAAGATACCTCACTTTACAATAAAATTGAATTAAAATCAAAATAAAAGAAAAAAAAATCAAAAGAAATTCTATGTTTTAAAAAAGTAAAATACACCGCCATTAATTATATTTTTTTAGAACAATAAATAATAGTATTAATGATAATACGGTATAGTGCACATAATTAATACTTTCCTCTCGTTTTTATTTTTATACATTAAGAAAACTTAAAACATTTGAAATATAATATCTTCACCTAACATTCATTAAATAACCTTCTTAATTATACTATCACTCTAAATAAAAAAATTTATACTATCATTACGAAATAAATGCACACCATATAAGATTATAAGTACTTTATTAAAAATTAATTGCACCTATTTCCCTAAAAGGATCAATTTTATGACGAATAAAAATAAAGAAGTTAGTATAATAAATGGAGATGATATATCAATATTAAATATAGTAACTGATTATTTGGGAGGGACGAGAATAGAAAATAGGTTTATTTTAAAATTTGGTTGACATATTAAAGTAAATGCAATATTGATTTGACATTTTTAAAATTTTGAAATCTGAATTTTATATTTTAGTGGATTTTAAATTCTTAATATATATAAGTAATATTGTTTTTTTTTGTGATGTTTTAATTTTATTTTAAATTGATGTATAATTTGATCGAAGTTGTATTATTAAATTATTATCAATTATAATTATAATTTTGAATAATTGTGTAATAACTAATACGCCCTCTGTCCAGTAGGAATTTGCACCCTACGAGAAGAGTTTTATATATAAAGTAGTGACGTATGGGTAAATATGTGTATATGTTTGTGAGTGTGCACGTAAATTAATATTTCTTTCTTTAGTAGTGTGCAAATTTATATGGAACGACCAAATAAAGAAAGTGTGCAAACTCATGTGGGACATATGGAGTATATTTTTAACCAGTATTTTGTTGAAAATTACAAAATGAAAAATAAAAGGTGCAAAGGTGATAAATAAAATAAGAGTAGGAAAAAAAATCATATGGGTATGTGGAGAAAAAAAAAAGTAGTTTAAATATAACTAAATTTAGATTTCAAAACACTTATAAGTTCGAAATTTTCAAATTAGGGTTAATTCTATAAAAATACACCACATTTTACTCAACTTTCAATTTAATCCCGGGCTTTACGATTATAATTAAAAAATACAATCTTTTAAAAAATTTCAATCCGATACATACTTTTCATCTCCGACCTGATGTAACTCATTGGAGTGACATGCTGGCATGCATGCATAAAATTTAGAAATTCAAACCTTCAGTATTGCGATTTTTCAGAATTTGGTATGATTTTGGATAATTTTTCTAGGGTATTTGAGTGTTTTTTCAAGTATTTTGTGAATCTAATATTGAACGTTACAAACATATAAGAACATTTTTCCCTTTTATCGCCATAAAATATTTATAAATAAAAAGTATTGTTATTTTATATATGAATATGATATATGGTGTGCAAATTAAAAAAATAAAATATAATTAAATGTGTGTACGTCAGTGCGGTAAACTTTCACGCGCTCCGATGAGGCACGTTATCGATCGTCGACCAAAAA
The DNA here is from genome assembly GCA_026898435.1 of Prunella vulgaris. Classification (NCBI taxonomy): domain Eukaryota; kingdom Viridiplantae; phylum Streptophyta; class Magnoliopsida; order Lamiales; family Lamiaceae; genus Prunella; species Prunella vulgaris. The sequence goes on along the minus strand of JAPKLY010000014.1, from coordinate 1,746,730 downwards.
TAAAAAAATATGTATCGAATTGAAATTTCTTAAAAAATTGAACTTTTTAATAATAATCCTGAAACTCAGGATTAAATTGAAAATTGAGAAAAAGTGGTGCATTTTTATAAAATTAACCCTTCAAATTATAAATTCGAAGATGGAACACGTACAGACACATATTTATATTGTTTTATTTATATTTAATTGATATTATATATTATATTAATGTGGAACACTTTTATATAAATTTAGATTTTTGCAGAACACTCAAATCAGTGTAGATTTTTCAATTACACAAATGTCACAATTCTTTCTCTTTCCTTTTCATGTTTTCCTTCTCCTGTCTTTTATTATTGCCATCTCTAATAATTTTCCTTCGATTTTTCCTTCATATCTTGCTGTGCTTAATTAATCTTCATTTATCTGCATTCCACAATACTACATATTATGCATAACCCAATTTCATATATGAAATATGTCCACGTGTAATTTAAGTGAAACTTTAAATAGATAAATTTATTTTAATTGAAAAATTAAATGTTTGCACTAAACGATAAAGAGAAATAACTGTTCAATAAAAATAATTATAATTATCTTAAAATGCATCTTGATTTACACAGTGCACCAGATGTAGGTTTTGGAACAATATTGTATTCCACATGATCAAGTATTACTTGAGCACAAGTTTTAAAATGATATTATTTAGCATATAGTGTAATACTATTTCATAAAAGGTGCAATACACATTTGTATTATATTCAGAGTAAGTCCCTTGTGCACTAAGTGCACCATGCAACTCAAGTGCATTTTTAAAAAATTACACAAACTACTACTAAAAAATTACACATGTTATTACTAAAAAATATATTTTTTATTAATAATAAATGTGACTTTTCAATAATAAATGATGTAACTTTTAAAAATTGCACTTGAATTGCATGCTGCACCTGGTGCATACAAGAATAAGACATATAACTATTATATTTTCTGTACATACCAAGCTAATTGGCTTAATAAATAAAATTAGATATAATAGACAAATTTTTTTTAAAAATAATCAATTATAATAAATTTTTAAAATAATCAAATATAATAGTTCATGCTACCATTCGAGTAAATGATACATAGTTCATCTTGGTATAAATCAAAACTGCAGTTCAGAATCACACTCTAGGCGGAATCACAGTCTCCACGGGAGCGGAACCACTGCCTCATCACAAGCGTGACCATCATAAGAATAAATTTTTTTCAGTTTTTGAATCCAAAATCTCAAGATATTAAATAACAGAATTCTAATTATTTCAACTATATAAGGTGAAAAACTGAAATGAAGGCTAATTAATAAATATTTCAATATTAATATAACTAAGTAAAAGGTTTCGATCAATATAAGTTGACATTGAAAGTTGAAACCTAGTTGAGTGGGGGACAAAGACAGTCCATTTTGTTCACTACTTTTGCCACAAGTCAAAAAAGCGCATGAAAACAGAAATCAGCATCCATGGTCAAACTAAGTCGCATTAACCATTATGTATAATCCTTTTTACACTCATCTTAATTATTTTACATAATAAGGTTACGTTGAAAATTAATTTTGCATGTCTTCTTTAAAAAAAAAAAAAACATTACTCAAATTTAGTCAAACTAAATTTGGAATACGATCCTCGAATGCCCTCATAAACTTTTGCATCATATTTATATAAGTTGGGTATATATATGTATTATGTGAAGTTTCACTTTAAAACTAGTTTACCATCAGTACCTTTTATTAAAATAAATTAATACTTATTGATATAAAACAATAATACTTTGCCAAAATAGCTAATTCGACCTTAACTCAATCCTCAATAGCTACTCATCAATACATATTTTTAAAGAAGTCCTCGAATTTGACTGTATGTCGAGAGAAATTTAATTAATAATAAAAAGAAAAAAAAATACAAGTGTAATTACAACTCACAAAAATATTTTTCTTCTTGCTCAATTGATATTTTCATGAACGACAGTAAAACAATATTACTTTTTATAATTATATTTTCTCCATACTAGTGTATATATATTTCCATCTCATTTTATTATCAATATTACACATACTTACTTATATTAATTAATTAAATTCAATTTAATTTAGTTTAACAAATACTCTCTCCATTCCTGGTTATTTTTTCCAAAAGATCTGGGCACACAGATTAAGAAAAAAATAGAGTATGTGAGTGTGAAGTTAATTAATAAAATATAAAAAATGTATTTCATTGACTTTTATGAGTGTAAATTATTATTTTTTTAAGATAGAAAAAAAGAATTAGAAGGTCTCAAAATGGAAAAAGGATCACGTATTTAGAGGTATACGTAGAAGCATGCAAAGCAGGAGGTTGGATGGATAGTGTGAGGAAAGGTATGGTAATTATATTGGGGAATTAATTAATTAAGTTGGTAAGAGTACTAACATGACAAAATGATTCAAACAGGGAAAAGAAAGGGAATATGGCCCACAGGCAGTACAAACACCATGCACGCTCATGCACCCTCTTTCAACCCCCCACTAACTTCTACTACTGCATCACAAAAAAGTCACCATTAAACTTTTCCCACATTAACCAACGTACTGTCCATTTTTTCCCTTCTTTTTAATTAGATTTCCATCTCAATTTCAGTTTTATTTTATTAATAGTTGGAATACGTATGAATATGATGGTACATATATAAAAACTTTTTGAGCTATATATATATATAGATTCTTACAAGTTCAAAATTAATGCCTCTCTCTCTCTCTCTCTCTCTCTCTCTCTCTCTCTCTCACATATGTTTTTATTGTTTGTGTTCTTCAGAAGGGTTTCTCATGAGGATAATGTTGCAGAGCTATTTTGGCATTCTGTCCACCTCCATATATATATATATGATGATGATGAGGCTGCAGGTGACATATAATTAAAGGGAGGTGGCCAGGTTGTTAAACTAGCACTGTAAGTTTCTCTTTGAGAGCTCCTTAAGATCTGATCTCTATCACGTCGTCCCTCCCACAATTCATTGATTACGTGTGTGGGTCTGTGTTATATATATATATATTGGCTACTAGATGTAACGATCATATATAGATTGATGTGACTATATATTTTTTTTATCGGTAAATATTAGTTGTTAGTACTTGCTTGCAAGTTAGTTGAGATTGAGGTGGCTATATATTTATTGGAAATAGATCGTGTCACTTGAATCATAATATAACCCTACCTTCTTAAATCTTAATAGATTAATTTAATTAGTGTGCTGATTTGCTCAAATTTAATTTGGAATTGGTGTGGAATTTTCTTGTGCATTTAAATTGATATTGAAGATTTGATGAAAAAAAAATTAGGAGATGAGAATAACCTAAAAATTTAATTAAAAATTAGGAGATCAGAATAAGCTAAAAACTTAATTAATTTATGTGAAACAAATTCTATCATACACTTAATATATAATAACTATTACTTTATTGTGTAAAAATTAATATATGTTTATGACTAAAATAAATAATACTGACAAACTAATATATTGTTATTATTAAACAACTAATTTTATTTCAAAATACAAATAAGTTATACAAAAAATCCAAATTCAATTTTTTATTGTTGGTTTTAATACTTTTATAGTGCTTAGAAATTAGAATCACATCTTAATTTTTATATGGTGCTCATAGTCAATACATGTATTTTACTCAGACTAAGTGGTACAGTTGAAGTGGTTAAATAGAGCTCATGATTTTGAGTCATCATTCTACCCGATGAAAAAAAATACATGTCTTTTTATTTTGTGTAACTTGCAATCCAAACTAAACCAATGAATCCTTTTCATATTTTAACATTTTTAAGTATCTATTTAATTTAAATACAATTTAGATATTTTTGGAAAGCAAAATTATTATTTTTCATGATATAATCTTTTAACTTGAAAAATAAGGTCCATATTTTCATTCGCCCAACTGTAAAAAGCAGTACTTTTCAACGGACTATTTACAGCCCATAAACATAAGGCCCATATGTATGATCCAACTGTAAAAATTCATTATTTCTTTTCATAGCCCATAAAATAAGACCCGCAACCAACGGATCTTTTCCAATCCGGATCTAACTGTAATGCATAAGGATAACGGATCTTTTACCACTATAAATATGCCCTTATTTGGGTTTTTTTTTTTTTTTATAAATATTGCATTTTGTATTTTCTGTTATGAAAATAATGTGGAATTCAAGAGTATTTCTTTTTAAGCAGAATCGTGAACTTAGTTCACGATTTAGCTGTCGTTAACAGTGGATTTTTAACTCCGTTAGACGTGTGCCATGACCAAAGAAAATGTGATATACAATCACGTTTTCCATCAAAAGTCAACAACCATTATTGCATGCAAAATGATGGCCAACAAAGCATGCCTCCTCAATTTACACAATTATATTTTTAATGCATTGACCAAAACATGTTTCCTCAACTAATAAAATTGGTACGACAAAATATGTAATGAAATTAATCAGTGATACAATTTTTTTTTGGCATGTTATTATGAGGGAGTATATAAAATATAAAATTTTGGCAGTTTTTTAAATTTAATTTAACAATAATTTAATTTATTTTTTATTTAATACTCCCTCCGTCCCAACTCTTTCTTAATTTTTTTCTATTTCGGGACGTCCCAAATCTTTCTTCACATCTTAAAAAGGAAATAATTTACACTCACAAAAGTCAATAAAATATATTTTTTATATTTTATTATTTAACTTCACACTCACATACTCCAACCTTTCCTTAATATTAGAGCCGTCAAAATGAGTTGGGTCCGTTGGGCCAGCTCGCCCCGCCATAATAAAATGATGGTTGGGCCAAACATGTTTAAGCCCGTATAGAGGTGGGCCTAGACGAGCTGGCCTGTTTGGGTTGCGGGTTTGGCGGGTCGGGCCGCGGGTTGGGGCGGGTCAGCCCGCCAGTGCGTATATATTATATATGTATATATACATATTATATGATATTTTAATTAATTTTAAAATTAAAAAATTTTATTATACATTTTCTTAATTCCTTCGAAACAAAATAACAAATTATTGTGCTCCTCTCACTAAAAAAATAAAACTAGTTGCTAAGTTTCAAATCGATGTTGTCATAGTTAAACAGTAGTGTCCCTTCACGTAGTCCTCCGGCTCTCTTTCGTAGTTAATTGTCGCTGTCAAAATGATTTTTATGATGTAATGATTGATAATTTTTTAGAGACTTTATGGCTTGTGCTAAGTTTATGTTTTAACATTATTGATTTATTTTATGAGATTTGTAATATATTTGACAAACTTTATTTTATGAGATTTGTGATTGTCGTGGGGAGATTTTAGTTATACATTTATTATATTACTATTTTATTTAATAAATTTAGTTGAAATATTAGTTCATAATATTTTTCAAAAAAAAAAAAAAAATTTGGAATGACTCGCTAAAACCCGCAGCCCGCCATTAAATGGGTTGAGTTGGAGTTTTTGCATCCTGCCATATTTTCAGCACGCCTCGCCCTGCCCCGCCAAATGACAGGCTTTTGCGGGTTTAGGCCCGCCCCCCCCCCCCCCCGCTGGCCCGTTTTGACAACTCTACTTAATATGTGTGCCCTGGTCTTTTTGAAGAAAGACCCGGGACGGAGGCAGTAATAATTTAGTAGTATTTAAATATAATTAAATTATTATAATACACTAAATTAAATATGATAAATTAAACAAAAGGTAGTTTAATGAATATGTCTATTTTGAAATTTATCCACTGTGTGTAATTTTATTTAGTTCTATAGTATTTATCAGTAGTATTTATTTAAAAAAGTAAGAGTGCATGTAAAATTTAAAGTTATACTTAGTAAAAGGAATACTTAAAAAAACAATCTATGTTGGACAAAAGGAGACTCGTGTGGTAGTGCTGAGGATTGTCTTCTTTCAACAATATTTATTTGCATAATATTATTTAGTAAATATACTATTTTCATAGACATAAATAATATTAAATAAATATTTATTAAAATTAAAAAAATTTGTAATTATTTATGGGTTATGAAACTTTTCCTCCTGTAACAGTCGCAACTTAAATATACTATAATGCTTGTTTGAATCAATATCATATATATTTTAAAATAGTCATAATTTAATCAATTAAATTATTATCTCTTTTCAAAAATTAAATAAAAGGATCAACAAATAATAATAAATATATCATTTCAGATTTAAGAAATTCAAATTTATTAAAAAAATAAATGATACGTATAACCAAAATTGTAAAAGTCGAAAATCGGTAACTTTAAATCGGTAAATTTATTAAGTATTCCTTTTTACTAAGTGTAACTTTAAATTTTACATGCACTCTTAATTTTTTAAATAAATACTACTGATAAATACTATAGAACTAAATAAAATTATACACAGTGAATAAATTTCAAAATAGACATATTCATTAAACTACCTTTTGTTTTATTTTTCATATTTAATTTAGTGTATTATAATAATTTAATTATATTTAAATACTACTAAATTATTATTAAATAAAAAATAAATTAAATTATTGTTAAATTAAATTTTAAAAAACTGCCAGAATTTTGTATTTTATATACTCCCTAAAAACTGCCAAAAAAAAATTGTATCACTGATTAATTTTATTACATATTTTATCGTATTAATTTTATTAGTTGAGGAAACATGTTTTGGTCAATGCATTAAAAATATAATTGTGTAAATTGAGGAGGCATGCTTTGTTGGCCATCATTTTGCATGCAATAATGGTTGTTGACTTTTGATGGAAAACGTGATTGCATATCACGTTTTCTTTGGTCATGGCACACATTCAACGGAGTTAAAAATCCACTGCTAACGACAGCTAAATCGTGAACTAAGTTCACAATTTTGCTTAAAAAGAAAACGCTCTTGAATTCCACATTATTTTTGTTGTAATATTGAGAGGAAAGCGTAAAGCATAAAAGTAAATGGACAATATTGATGACCCAGTTCGTCACAAAGTGACTACGTCTGGGGGCGACCAAGCCAGGAGATTATACTATTAAGAACTGCCGTTACAATGAATGTGTAGAATGTAGAGAAGACAAAGGGAAGATACAATATATAAAGGATACCTAACCCTAAGTCTTGTGGGCCTAAAGCCCACTGGATATATCTAATATTATATCCATAAAATATAATAATATATTTAAATATATTATAACACTCCCCCTTGGATATAATATGACAAGGAAGAATGCAAGTGTTACTTAGTGGAGTGTTACAAATGGCCTCGAGGATACAATCATCAGGATTGTTTAACATTTGTTACTCCCCCTGAAGATAACAACCTTCCAAGTCGACGCATCCCGATTCCATGTACGTACTTTTCAAAAGTCGAAGTGGGAAGGGATTTAGTGAACAAATCAGCTAGATTGTCAGTTGAGCGTACTTGTTTTATCGTGATCTCACCACTCTTCTGGAGTTCGTGAGGATAAAAGAATTTTGGGGATATATGTTTCGTCAAGTTCCCTTTGACATAGCCGTTGCTCATTTGTGCAATACATGCAGCATTATCTTCGTAGATAATTGAAGGGCTTAAGTCAACAGAAGGGATACCACACGAATCGTGAATGTGTTTTATAAGGGACTTTAACCACACACATTCTCGTGCAGTTTCGTACAGAGCTATGATCTCTGAGTGGTTTGACGATGTGGTCACCAAAGTTTGTTTGACAGATCTCCATGAAATGGCTGTTCCACCACAGAGGAAAACATAACCCGTTTGCGATTTCGCATTATGGGGATCAGATAGATAACCAGCATCAGCATAACATATAAGTGTTTTGTCTTGGTTTCTTTGATAGAAAAGACCAAGATCTTGAGAACCTTGAAGATATCGTAGGATATGTTTCACACCATTCCAATGTCTCCTCGTAGGGGAGGCACTGAACCTTGCAAGTAGATTGACTGCAAAGGCAATATCGGGCCTAGTGCAATTTGCAAGATAGAGCAGTGCACCAATTGCACTTAGATATGGAACTTCAGGTTCCAATAGCTCTTCGGTATCTTCCTTAGGTCTGAATGGGTCCTTTTCCAAATCAAGGGAACGGACAGCCATTGGAGTGCTTGAAGGATGAGATTTATCCATGTGGAATCTCTCCAACACTTTCATTAGGTAAGCTGATTGGTGTATCAGTATTCCTTCAGGGAAATGCTCGATCTGCAGACCGAGGCAGAACTTGGTTTTACCCAAAGTTTTCATTTCAAATTCAGTTTTTAAGATTGAACTTGCTTCTTCAATCTCTTTCCTTGTTCCAATAATGTTTAGATCATCCACATACACCGAGATGATGCAAAAACCATTAAGGGATTTCTTAGTAAAGACACAAGGAAAAGCCTCGTTATTTACATATTCCTTCTTCAGGAGGAATTCGCTTAGTCGATTATACCACATACGACTTGACTATTTTAAGCCATATAACGAGCGTTGCAACTTAATGCTGAACATACTACGATGTTCGTTATTCCTCATTTGGGGAATAGTTAATCCATCAGGGATTTTCATATAGATGTCAGAATCTAATGATCCGTATAAGTATGCGGTAATTATGTTCATTAACTGCGTTTAACTGCCAATGATATATGGCGGAACTTTATAATATTCACAACAGGAGAATTTGTTTGATCACATCAAACTCAATAATGGGTCACTGCGAAAAACCCTTAAGCTGTTAATCTCGCTTTGTATCTCTCAACTTCATTTTGTTTCGTATTAATACCCATTTATATCCTTCAGGGATAAAATATTTAGGGGGTATGTACGATAGAACAAAACAGTTTATTTTGCGAGTCTAGCTCTTCCATATTTGCTTCTTTCTATTGCATCTAATCAAATTTAGATACTGGTACCAGATTTTAGAAAGAGCAACTATGGGTACGAATATGTTGTCGACAACAGTGATATGTTTGTCTCCTGTGTTTATTTAAGATTCATGTAAACCAGATCTTGATCATTTCCCATTGATCTGGGTGTTCCGCAATCCTAGTATTTTGATTGCTATGTGCACGTGCTTTTTACTAGGATTTCTCGTCTTCAGGACGAATCTCTTCAGGAGATTTCATGAGTAACTGAATATATTATTAGCATTAATATACCATGGTTTTGTGTAAGGAGGTTCATTACGCTTCTGGCGTATAGGGGCATCCTTAACTATTCACAGTCACTTCATTTATAATCAGTAATGCATTTGATAATGCATCTGGCAGATTACTTGCTGATTATTGCAAGTTTATTTTCTTTTGAACTT
>JAPKLY010000014.1:1653862-1737446 GCA_026898435.1 Prunella vulgaris | reverse complement strand
ATATTATATCCATAAAATATAATAATATATTTAAATATATTATAACAATTTTCATAACAAAAAATACAAAATGCATATTTATAAAAAAATCCCTTATTTGGATCCCAAGAATTCAGAAGAAATTCTCTGCTTCGAGATTACGATGGCGGATGGTGATTGGTGAAGACAACCCCAACGCTCAGGATGGACGGTGAAGTGAGAACTCTCTTTCATCTTCTTTTTACCACAGATTTTGATTTCGAAATCTACGTATGGAAGTGAATTTTGTTTTCTTGAACCACAACACAGAATAGTAATATTCCTCACCTTTCCTTGTTTCACGAATTCTTGAGTCACGGTGGCGATTGGAACGAAATGATGACGGCGTTTGAGTGGCCTGGGCTGGACGCGAAAGAGTTGGGGACGGTAGAATGGGATGCAGAGGCGGTCGCGTGTTAGGACGCGACGGAACGTTCTGGGTATCGGTGGTGAGACAGGGAAGCACGATGAGCCGCAGAGAGGAGCTGGACGGAGGCAATGCCATCAAGAGCGTGGCGGTGGAAACTATGGTGGAAGTGAAGTATTGGGTGTGATAGCAGCGGTTAGCTCCTTCGTCTCTTTCAACTTGACACTATTTTTTTCTGAAAATTTATCTTGCTTAGAGAAGAGTTTTAAACTAGTTGCTTTCTTCCCTCTAGTTGTTTCAAAGTAATTGATTTTTATTCTGATGCAGATTGATACTTGTGATCCTGTGTGTATTTTGTATTAATTGCTTTTCAAGACAAGTTTTATTGTTCCAGAGTGAAATGTATACCATGAGAAAGTTTTACGAATTGGGGTTCAAAAATTGGGGGTTCTTGTTTGAATTGTTCTTATACTGCAAATCAATCTGCATATGTGATTTGTCCAGCATTGTGCTAGTTGATTCTATCTTAGATGGCCCATTAATGAATCCATTCAGCTATTATGTTAAAGTGGACGTACAGTTTCATGATTAAGCTTGTCATCAAGAATTTAAGACAACTACTTTTATTTTATAGGATATTGTGTTATGTTGATCCTCTTGTGGGAAAAGAAAGGTGGTAGTTACAACAAATGTAGTAGATATCCATAAACTTGGAGTAATAGCATCGTATGGAGGTGGCACCCGGAGGAATGACATGAAAATCATTGAAGTCGTGAGTTAGACGTAAAAGACCACATTTGCAAGTAGTGATATTTGTTCTTGTGTTGCACTTTATGCATATGTTTAGTGTTCTTAGTTGTGTGCATCGGATGATGATCTAATGTCCTATTGCTTTTTCTTATTTGAATCACAGGGTTTTATGAAAATCAGGCAGTGATTGATTTTATCAGGATGCACTGGCAATTTTTTGTGGAATAGCAAACAATGATTAATGATGATGATAATGGAATTCTTGGAAGGAAAATCCATTATGAGCAGTTCGTCATGCAGTCATGCAGAAGTGGGACCATGGAAGATCAGATTAATGATGATTATTTGTGAAAATAACTGTTTTGATGATTCTGATCCTAGGAGGATGATGCCAATGCCAAGCATAGAAGTAATCAATAAGAATATCCTTTTGATTGTTGCCTTGCCTTGGTATTATGGGTACCTCATGCTGATCAGGTCTTGCTCAACAGCCCCCCACCCCCCCAAAAAAAAAAATCTTCTTTTTTTGTGATTGACAAAATTGGACTGTTCTTATTTTTGTAGGATCTTGTGTGTTTTTGTATTTCTTGCAGGAGGAAGAATAGGTGTTATTATCAACAAATGGTATACATCCTTAAACTTGAAGTTAAATACACAGTATAGAGGGGCACCCTAAAGGGTCAGATGAAAATCATTGAATTGTGAGCAAGAGGAGTAGGTAAAAGACCACATTCACACATGATTTGTTCTTACTGTTGCACTTTATGCATGTGTTTTTGCATTTATACGTGGTTTGTTGATTTGATTTAGATCTTTCATTTCCAAAATGTTTCTTTGGTGGATTATGCATGTGTTATGTGTAGAATGTAAAATAAACAAATAAATTGCAGTAAATAAATGTTTTTTTTTGCATTGATTGTCTCCTCAGAAGTTTTGAGGCTTTAGTGAAATAGTATGAAACGGTGTTGCTAGTGCTACTTTAGAAAATTGTGTACTCTTAACCTCTACATGCTGGGATGTAAAGCCACGAATTAGATGACCATTGTTAAGTTCCTTTTTTCGCTACAGTTGCCTTTCATTATTGGCCTTATAGCAAGAACTTTAAAATCCACCAAGTCAATGCTTGTGTTAAGTATTATTATGATGTTACATGTTTATGCAGGATTCTTTTCTTGGGATCCAATCTTGGTTATCAATTCTTAAATGTTTGAAATTAGGGGAGCAAGAAGTGTTAAGAGTATTTGCCTGGAGCTCAGAAAATGTGTTGGAATTTGTAAATATTGGTGGAAATATGTTGCGTACTTCACATGAACATTTGAATTTGAACTACTTTCCCTAAGCATCAGTATCTTTAAATTTCTTGGAGTTTGTAGTGAGTTTCGAGGCCAAAAAGAGAAAAAAGAAAAAGAAAAAAGAGAAACTTAAACCGGCCTTGTGAAGGTAGTTAAGATGATTGTGATGGTTTCCTTCATGCAAAATGTCTTTGCATAGATTTAGGAGAGATAATTTAACACGCTCTTCAGCTAGTTAGAATATTATATTAAGGCATTGAATTATACATGAAGAAAGATATATAAGTTGTACATAATGATTGATAAGTAATACTTCAATAGCAAATGAAGAGATGAAATATAGAGTTTGAAAAGGTAAGTAAAGCTGGTGTACAGAAAGATATATCTTCAGTTGTGCTACATATTTCGATTCATAGCTAATATATATTATATATTTTATATATATATATATAAAAATAGCAAGAAAGTTCGATCAAATTCCAACAGTATAACTTTCTGCACTTAATTTCCTTAAAAGAAAATTATTTTCATTTTTGTAGAAACCCACCCACTTCACTAGCTAACCATTCTCCCCTTAAGAATGCATGATTTGTTGTTCACCTACCAATATTTGTAATAGGCTCTCTACTGTAAAAAAAGTATGACCTTGATCACATTATCAGAAACTAACTCACAGAGTATCATTCCCAAATTTACTGATTTGAAAATCATGGAATATATTCTTTCATAATTTATACTCGATTTTCCTTAAATGTAATCAACATTTTTCTGTTTGATAGGGAAATGTTGGTGCAAAGTTTCACAGAGAGGCTTAGACCCTTGGTCGGGAACAAAAGCTGGGATTACATGGTCCTATGGAAGCTGAGCAATGATCATAGGTAGAATTTCCTAATGACATTAGAAAAGAAATCGAAACAATGTTTGATTTGTCTATTGATTTTTTATGATTGGCTTATCCATAGATGCATTGAGTGGACCGATTGCTGTTGTGCTGGAAGTGAGAACATTGAAAACAGTGGAGAAGAGCTTATGCATTTTCAATGCTTTTCTTCTTCTAATACTCTTCCTTGTAGAGATGTTATGTTTCCACATCCAAGGATCAAATCCTGCGATTTGCTCGACCTGCTTCCTTCTTCCATGGTATTGGATTCGGGGTAAGCTTTCAATTTTAGTTGTTTCGTGACGATTATTTGTATTCTTCAGGCCCCAATATAGGGGAATTTCTAACATCTACCTCTCATAAATTCTTATTATTTAAAAAGGAGTGACAGAATCTCAATTATATTGATCATGATTTTGCAGAGTGCATGCACAAACCTTGCTGTCAAACCAAGCTAGTTGGCTCAACTACTCAGATTCGAGTTTATCACAAGTACGCTGTCTGTTTATTAATCTTTCATCTCTTTGGACTGCATAGATGTTACTGTAAAATCAGCTAATGAAGCATCCGTTATGTGTAAATGAATTCCACTTGTAGGAAACAAATGGTACTCGAGTTTTAATCCCATTATCTCTTGGATTGTTGGAGCTGTTTGTGACTGAACAAGTATGTATAGTTTTTCATGTAATAAACTGGATAAATATCGAAATAGTAAATAGTGCTTTTTTCTTTCTCTTTTTTTGAGTCCCAGGTTTTTGAAGATCAAGCAGTGATAGATTTTATCCGGACCCAGTGCAACTTTTTTGTGGAACAACAAACAATGATCAATGATGACAAAAACAGCATATTCTTGGAAGGAAGAGCTTATGACTCAAGCATGTTCACTCCCATGATTGAGAATTCGTTTCAGGAAGCGGAGGTCACTCAGAATAACATGATGAGCAGTTCATCGTGCAGAAGAGGGACGATGGAAGATCAGATGAATGACGACTCCTTTGTATGTGAAAACAACCGTTCAGATGATTCTGATCCAAATGACGATGAGGATGATACCAAGTCTAGAAGACGAAACGGGAAGGGGCCCCAGTCTAAGAATCTTGAGGCTGAGAGGCGGAGGAGAAAGAAGCTTAATGATAGGCTCTACGCCCTACGAGCCTTGGTCCCCAACATTTCCAAGGTAAAAACCATCATCAGATTTTCAGTCTACATATCCGATTTCAATAGTAATGCTATTATTCTGATTATAGTTAGATAGAGCCTCGATTCTTGGAGATGCAATCGAGTATGTTAAAGAGCTGAAGAAACAATCCGAGGACCTGAAAATGGAGCTCACTGAACACACAGAAAACGAGGACAGCACACGAGAAATGGCACAAGATGATGCCAACATCTCCCAGCTGAAGAACGAACCTGATAACCCAAATCTCCAACTAATGGAGGTACGATAAATAACTGCCAATAGTAATATCTCAATCCTTTTGTACTTCTGACACTCAATAAAATGATACTTCAGCCTCAAGTCGAAGTCCTGCAACTCGTTGGAAACGAGTTCCTGGTGAAGGTATTCTGTGAGCACAGAAGTGGTGGACTCGTGAGGCTGATGGAGGCGTTGAATTCATTGGGATTGGATGTAGGCAATGTCAATACGACTAGACACACTTGCTTGGTATCAAGTATATTCAGAGTTGAGGTAACTTCAAAACCATTTCGACTAATTAATGTAAATAATAAATTAGTGTTGTTGTTTTAATTTATTTATTTATTATTTTTTTGGTGTGGTTGCAGCAAAAAAACGATGGGACTCGTGTGGAAGCTGATGATGTGAAGGACTTGTTGCTTGAGCTAACCAGAAATCCATGAAGAATGCAAACCAATATTAATAATAATACATATAATGGCAGATACCCAATAATTTCTTAACAAAACAATTTATTTACATATCTAATCTAATCTTATCATCAGTGAAATATATATTTCGAAAATTTAAATCTTCACTTTGGTCTTTTATTTTTTTAAACATTTTTTTTCCCGTATGGTGTTCCAACAGCTTATAAAGTGCAAGTTAATTAAGTTCGTAATGTTTAAAAAAACACAACACACAAATGATAGTTACCTGCATAATATGAGAATATTGTAATCAAATTTGTTACGATTCTAAAATGAAATAGTCGAAATAGAAAAAAAAATAAAAAATAGTCAGTAGAATTATATCATATTTTTTGTAATTTATAATTAATAATATTATTTTCAGATAAATATATTGATAATGTCTTTAAAAGTAGTGACCCTAGATATTCAAGGACAATTTTAAAAAAAGTATTACCGATTGTTTAAAATTATATGTGATTTGTATCTTCTCTAATTGTTTAAATATTATCATTGACATGATTTTCCATTTCTAAATTTACATAATGACTCGAAGTTTTATATAATACAATGTAATTTTCTTGATGTTAATTTATTGCTGCAAGTTATCTTAAATTTCGTATGTCAAATTGTCAATTATTCAGTTTGTAAAATACAATATAAAAAATGGCACGAATAATTTCATCTTTATTAGCAGAATATGCTAAATGTAATATTGGGTTGGACATTCGTTGGAATAGTTGGTCTGGCCTTCCTATGTCAACCAGTGCTCACTGAATTTTAACATTATGAATGAAAATTTTCTTCACCTCTTTAAAAAAATAGATTATTAAAAACTATTATTAAGAGTATGTTTGGTTGAGTTTTTAAGCTATTTAAAAATTTATAAGTTCTTTTAAAGTATTTGTTAAATAAAATATTTGACATTTTAAAATAAGTTATATACAACTTATAAATTAGAATATATTAATTTATTTTCCTTATCGTCTCTATCCAATCCACCCGTTCTACCCTGGATTCCGCCCCAACTCCTGAGTCTCTACCTCACCATAAATATATATTTTTTTAAAAATTTATGATAAATTAAAAAAAAAATTACTCCCTCTGTCCCATAATTGTTTTCACACTTTCCTTTTCCGTCCGCCCCACAATTGTTTTCACACCCTATAAATAGAAATTATTACTTTAACTTTATCCTCACAATCTAACTAATCTTATTATTTTAATAATATAACTTTACACAACACTCTACTTTTCTTAAAGGTTGTGTCATCCCAGGGGTGAAAACACCTCTGGGACGGAGGTAGTATAAGTTATATTAATCAAGTATTTTAATAATTTATAAATTTTTAAAACAACTTATACTTATAAAATATTTAAAATAAAGTAGGCACACATCCTCTAAATTTTGTTTATTAATACTTCTTAAATATATAGTTAATTTTAAGATCTTGTATTTCTTTCACTAAACCTTCGTGTTCAAACTAACGCTGAACAAGCCAATCACGCGTTGGTAGAGGAGCGTGTTTTACACACTCAAGTCAATACTTGAGTCCATTTTCCATGCTCAGTGTTAGTTGCTAACTTGCTGCATCAGCACTCTACCTCGCATTTATTCTTTCTTTCCTCCGATTCCTCTCTCTCTCTCGGTCTCTCTCTCTCTCTTCTACAATTTCCGGGAGACGCTCCCCTATCTCCCGCCTCCATGGGCTCCGCCAGCAGCCCTTCGGATCAATGCTGCGCTATCCTTAAATCTTGTATATTCTCGCTACTACTATCAACCATTGAATTTGCTGGAGCATCAATTCACATCTACGACCAAGATCCATTCCGAGAAGTCGGCAATGCTCTTCTTCTCTCTGGCGGCAGCGAAGGCATAACCGCCAATGACCAACTCGGCCGCTCTTATATTAGGTTAGCGCTATTTTTCTCATCTGTGTTTTTTGGTATGTGGAATGAGCGGCTGCAATTTTTAGTCAGATCTAGTATTACAACTGTGCGCATTGAGTCTATGGGTATTGTTTGTGCTATTGAAGAAATAAATTATGTTTTATTTTTAGTTGATGGGGCTGTTAATTCTTGATGTAATCGTGTGGTGTGTATAAGATGCTGAGTTCTGAAGTTGAGCTAGAATCGGTTAGTCGGTGCCTTGAGAAAAAGAGTGCTATGTTAAGATTTTATTCAGATTGGGATTCAGTATTGCTAATTGGGGCGGGGTTGAGAGTTGGTTGGAATAGCATTACATATGAGGTGGCTGCTATTGAATTGCTTACAATATGCCTGAGAAGTAAGGAACATTTAGACATCTTTTGTGTGTGTTAAAGTCTCTCCAGTTAGCTCGTTGGCTTATGTTGGTGTTCCTTCGATTCCTCTGTGATTGTGTAATTATAATATTTTAGGATGGCTCGGTCATGTATAATCATTTGATTTATCTATATCTCCACGTGTGTTGTGTTGTTTGTGTAGTTTCCGTTGTTTGTATAGGTTCCTTTGTTTGTATAGGTTCCTTTTTAATATCCATCTTATTTGTGCATCTTGCATTCATACATATTAGTATTCGTTCTTTTAGTGGCAGAAATTGCCGATGCTATAATTATTTTTTCTGATTCTAGTCAATGCCTTTATTGGCAATATATCATAGCAACATTGCTTGTTCTAATTTATTTGAAATTATCTTAGATTTGAGAACATAACTTTCTGGAGGACTAAAGAAGCTGCTGACCATCTCCCAACTCTGGCATACAATGGTGGGCTGGTTCAAGTTATTATTTTCGAGGCAGCTAATCGTGACAATATCGGTGGATCTGCTTATGGTGGGCAGAGATCTATTTGTTGTACCCCCGATCTTGCCAAAGTGGAAGGATGCAAACAAGGAGAAGTGATAAGAACACCATCTGCAAATGATAAGAAATGGCCAGTTGTTCTGAATGTTTATTTTAGAGGAAACGCGCTATCCACCCACATGAAAAAGAGTAAAGATGTCAACATAAAAAACACAGGGATGTACAATTTATTCTTCATATCATGTGATCCGAAACTCAAGGGAATGAAGGTGATTGGTAGGACAGTGTGGAAAAACCCTTCTGGCTATTTACCTGGTAGAATGTCTCCTTTAATGAAGTTTTACGTATTTATGTCTATTGCATATGCAATCCTTTGTGCTATCTGGGTTTTCCAGTATGTTAAACATTGGAATGACGTTTTACTACTACAACACTGTATCACTTCGGTTATTGCACTTGGATTGTTGGAGATGACGTTCTGGTACTTTGACTATGCTTACTTCAATACCACTGGAACGAGGCCCGTTGGAATTACATCCTGGGTTGTCACAATTGGAGCTATAAGAAGAACAGTTTCACGCATTCTTATACTCTCTGTTGCTATGGGCTATGGTGTTGTTCTTCCAACTCTCGGTGGTCTAACAACAAAGGTCCTTCTCGTTGGCGTCACTTATTTCTTGGCATCAGAAATGCTTAACATTGCAGAGTATGTTGGAAGCATAAATGATATAGCAGGGCGAGCAAGAGTATTTTTTGTCCTTCCAGTTGCATTTTTGGACGCATTTTTGATTTTGTGGATTTTCACTTCTCTTTCTAAAACCCTCGAGCAACTACAGGTATGTGCATATTTCCTTGTTCTTACTTTCTGCAAGAGAGAGAGAGAGAGCGAGAGAGTTTATTTTTTATTTTTTATGATTGAGTTTATTTCCTGCTTGTTAGCATACGTCGTGTGCTAATGAGAATTCTCCTTTTTTTCCCTTTCCAGGCTAAAAGAAGTTCTATTAAATTGGACATATATAGAAAATTCTCAAATGCTCTAGCAGTTGCTGTTATTGCTTCCGTCGTGTGGATAGGATATGAGGTACATGCCCACTTCGATTGCTTTTGTGTATTTTGGCTTTGGTTTACCGTTTACCTTTTATTGTCTATTCAAAGTTTCTATACAGTTAATCGCTCATAATTGAAAGCTTAAACTATACTATATAGAACTATTGTGAAAACTATATTTGTTGAAAAGCCATAAATTAGTCTATGCAAAGACATGGTCATAAAACAGAGTTTGTCCCTAATTTTCTGTGTTAACCATTGCATGTTCTTAATTGAGTTGAACTAACTGTAGTCCATAGGAACTTTATGAGGCTCATCTTGTTGCGCCAGCTTCTCAATACATTGTGATAATGCCGTTATCTCAATGCCTAGAAGATATAAAATTGTCAGGAAGACTGTGTTAACAGTATGTAGGATGTGAATATTTGAATCTCTAAGATGTCGTAATGAGCATTTCTGTATATTAATGAGTGAATAATGTTTGTTGCACATTATTTTAATTGTGGAAACTTTCACTATAATTTCTTTCAAGGTTTGCTATTGCTGTGGAAAATATATCTGCTTCTTTTATGTTTGGTTTTTCCCTATCATCTCTGTTTTAAACACATCATATCGCATATGAACTACATCTCATATGCCAATTTTATTCATGCAGGTTTATTTCAAAGCAACAGATCCCTTCAACGAAAGGTGGCAGAGTGCCTGGATGATCACAGCTTTCTGGGATATTCTCTCATTTGCCTTGCTCAGTGTTATCTGCTACCTCTGGGCTCCATCACAGACCTCTCAAAGGTATGGATACAGTTTGATTCCAATAAATACCATTCCTTTTGTAGAAATCAAGGTTTCTCTTAAAACTCATCAACTTGTAATGTGGAAATTCTTTCACACATTCTGCTCCTTGACAAGACATACAAATATAGTATATTAAGCACAATCACTGAAATCTGAATAATATCCAAGTTTAGCAAAGATTGAACTAGAGTCTTCTTAGGCTTTCTTCATATTACTCTTCCTAATTTCAATATTGGGACAAAAACACTTGCCAGGTATGCATATATGGACAGTAAGGGAGAAGATACAGACGATGAAGAAACCGAATCATTATGTAGAGAAGATCCAAAAGGTAGCATCAGTTTAGTCAAGCAAGAAAGACAGGATGATGACACTTCTGATCAAGAAGAAGCTGAGGAAGAAGGTAAGAGGGAGTAATCACAATCAATCCTGGATGATTTATCTCGTGCAGGAGATGGATCTGGAAGCTAATGATTGTTTGCGTTTGCTGTAGAAAGAGAGAAACAGATTTTGAAGGTCACTGTATTACTTTTTACTTCTTTATTTTATTTTATTTCTGTAAATTTAGTGTAGAGACCAAAATGAAGCACACCATTGCAGAAGTCCTGCTCTAGTAGAGTAAGTTACCTCTTGTGGGAAGTTGTATCATCGGTTTGATATGTAATTATATTATAATTGGGGTTCAGACATTGCCATTTTCTCTCTACCATTCTCCTATACTATACTAAACTAGAATATTGTTTTTGGCAGTTTGTGTTAATTTCGTTTTCACTATTATGCTCGTGATACGATATTTTACCAACTATTACATCCCAGGAGGCGGAGGCAATCAGCTAGCATTTGGCGGTACCCTTAAGTTATATATATATTATGATTTGGAAAAATCCAAAAGTAGTAGTTATAACTAACACATTTGTGATCGTTAAAATATGAGATAAAAAATATTCACATGAAATTTTGCCACTTTGTCAACATAGCGATTAAACCCATCGATCCTGGACTACAAAAGTTAGATAAATAAACAACTTGAGGAAAAATTAAAATAATTTAAAAAATAAAGAAAAATGTATTGTTGGAATTGGTTTTGAAAATTGAGTTGTAATGCTCTAATTGGACCAATTTATTGGAGGGCAAAATGGTAATTTCCATATGACTATATATAGTCAATGCGCTCTACTCGCGGAGTAGATCGTCACGGTATTTTTTGTTCTCAAAACCGAATTACGGTGAGTGAGAAATTAATTCCTAAAGTATGGATATTAATACAAGTTGATGTGTGTCCATGTGGGAGTAAGTTAAAAGATGGAATCTTTTAACTATCCCACATTGGAAAAACTATGAAGTAATTCATAATATATATAGGAGTTTCATGATGGTATTCAAAATAAGCTAAGGGAGTCTCTCCCATTAGCCACGCACGCCGCCGTCCGGCCTCGCCGAGTCCGTGGCCGTGGACTTGGATCTTGGCAATTGGTCTTTGGGTGGTCTTTGGGCCTTTGGCCCACTCTCT
The DNA here is from genome assembly GCA_026898435.1 of Prunella vulgaris. Taxonomy (NCBI): domain Eukaryota; kingdom Viridiplantae; phylum Streptophyta; class Magnoliopsida; order Lamiales; family Lamiaceae; genus Prunella; species Prunella vulgaris. Next base: position 1,726,138 of record JAPKLY010000014.1, on the reverse strand, counting down.
ATATCTTTTTAGAGACCCAATTGGTGACCCGGAATACCTCTGCGGATCGTCTACGTCAGCGAACCAAACGAAGTTAATCTGAATCGTTGGATGTTTCACGTCATCAATCCGGATCAGTAAGTGTATCTGAGTCGAAATTTAAATATTTAAATTCCGGATAAGTTTAATACTGTGTCACTGCCACGTCATTGATCCTTGCAATCTATGATATGGACCGTCAGATCGTCCTCTAAAATTATACGGACCGTCGGATTGTCTTCTGGAAGGTTCCAGAGCAGTCCAGACTCATTTGAGTCGGTTTCGTATTATGTGCAGCCAGAACTGCCCACTAAGATTGTGGAAATATCTCCACGTATCTGCAGATTAATCCCAACTGAGTCTCTTTTTCGCATCTATAAATAGGAGGGTCCTGTATACATAAATTTTTTACGAAAATCTGAATCTCGAGTCCTCTCTCTCTCCTCTATTTTTTGGCATATAGTGTGTTCAGTTCGTACACTTCGTGAGTTCGCCTTTCCTCTGTGTTTAGCGGTGCTGCTATCACAGAGACGTAAACTGTTTTACCTTTGGGGACGAATATGTATCATCCTGTGAGCACTAACCAGGACGTATTTCGTCTTGCGGGCAAAGGTCTCACCTTGACTCTGTTTATTATTTTGTCTGACGTTTTCCAGTATTTTCATATAATCGTAATTTTTCTGTCCTATGTTTTTAAATACCTCGACTACAAACAACATGTATTTGTTGGTGTACACATATTGAGTATTGACATTTGAAAATTGTTTTTATCCTCCCATAAGTATTAGGCAATTAATTTCAAGGCTATCAGAAGCATCACAAGATATGGAAATCAAAATTAGAGTCGCCTATATCATCATTTCTCTAGTCACAATTTCTTCTTCTTCCCTTGTATTCAGTACAAACACATCAGTCGTCCTAGATGTGGATGGCAATCAGCTAGAAGCCAACACAAAGTACTACGTATTTTCCCTAAACCCCCGTGCCGGCGGCCTTGCCCTCTCGATCAGGGACCGCCGCAACCCCTGCCCTCCGAACGTCGTCCAAGAAAACGACCAATCATCAAAGGGACTCTCTCTAAAGATCTTCCCAATGGATGACAAACAGGTGCATATAAGCATGCACAGTGATTTGAACATTGCGTTTATGGCCGCCACCGTCTGTGTGCAGTCAAGTGTGTGGCGGCTGGCCAATCCGGACCCCTTTACGCGGTTGCGCTACGTGAGGAGTGGCGCCGTCTTGGGGCGGCCGGGGCCGGAGACGGTGGGGAACTGGTTCAAGCTGGACAGATTTGGAGAAGGTTACAAGATTTTGTATTGTCCAAGTGTGTGCAGCTCATGCAGAGTTGAGTGTGGGGAATTGGGGTTGTATGTGGAAAATGGGCAGGGGTGGCTTGGTTTAGGTGGTCAACCATTAGTGATTGCCTTCGACAAAACTGGATAATTTTGATGATTATGTTATTTTCAATTTCCATCACAGTATTGAAATAAATTGTTAGATTTCTGTTATTTTATTTTCATGTCAGACCGTTAGTTATGGTTAAATTGTTGATTTATGATCCATGGGGATTTAATTTTAAAATTTAATTGATACGATTCTAAATTTTAACAAAAAAAAAAAACTGAAAAGGATGCAAATTTTCCGCAGTTTAGTCAAAAACTCTACCGCCAAAGTGTCTCGAATTTTCAGTAATAAACCACTGATCATAATCACTTACTCATCCGTCGATAAAAAATCAAAGCCATGAGCAGCAGCGGGAGTGGTGGGGGTACGGCGGAGCTGGGCGGAACCCTAAAAGAAGGGGAGAGAATCCTCGCGCCGACACTGCGCCCCGACGGGACCCTCCGCAAGCCGATTCGAATTAGGGCCGGTTATTTGCCCCAGGATGAAGTTGCCGTTTATCAATCCAGAGGCGCTCTTGTAAGTATTTGCTTGTTCTTGGATTTACTGTGTTTGTTTTTCTCAGAAAGTAGCAATAAATTGGTTGTGGCTGCGCCCTAGTGGAAGAAGGAGATGACGGCACTTGAAGAGGTGCCGCCCGGCTATGATCCGGTGGTGGAATCGAAACCCAAGTCAAAATCGGCTAAGAGAAACGAGAGGAAGAAAGAAAAGCGTCAGCAGGTATTTTTTTTTCCCTTTTCTTGTACTTTTACCAATTAATTTAGGTCCCTATTTGATTTTTGAGTAGTAATATGGGCCATGGAAGTTTGACTGCATAATGTGGGAAGTGGATGAAAAGAATCTAGTTCAGCATAATCGAAGTTGAAGATCGGCAAACTGCCAAACACAATTAAATCTGAACTTCATGTATTAAATGATTCTTGTTTAACCGTTGGAAATTGTTCTAGGATGTGATGACAATAATGAGTATGCGTTTCACATTCTCACTTCACTGTTCTTTTTTTTTTTTTTTTTTTTTTTTAAGTTATGGCCTGAACAATTTGCCTCAAGGTTCGAATTTCTGCCATGCTCAGCTTTTGACTGAGTCGTTCATTGTGGACAATTCCTTGTGGGACTTCTTGGCTTCCAGCTCAATAAGATTCCTATAGTATCATTCTCGAAAAAGAATGTTCCTTCTTCATTGTCATACTGATAATATCTTTTTAGTTACATCCAGAATATTGGTATTGTTTCTTCTGTGAAATGTGCATTTATTCGATTGTATGGAGTGCTCTCCTCTTAGAAATTTGTTAGTCAAAGTGAATATAAAGTGTCTGTTAGTAGTACTAGTAAGGAAGGGAGGATTTTGAAGAGTGTGTTGATCTGCTAGTGTCTATAAGTCAGGAAATTCATGGCTGGTTATTCTGTGATTTATATATACATAACACTACATTGCTTCATTTTGTGACCTTAAAACTACTTTCTATTTGTGCATTCTCACTGTGTGTGTTTGTGTATGTGGTATATTTGTGCATTCTGTGTAAGTAATTTCTACTTTGCCTTATGGCTTCTGCTTTGGAGGACAGTACACAATTTGTGTTTTTACAAGAACTAAGTTTACATTAATTAGTTATGACTCTATCGTGCGACATAGTAAAATTATTTGTCTGGTACCTGACATATATTTTTATCATTTTTAAGTTAACTCTATTTAATTTTACCAAATCCCTGACTTCTGTAACATGATTAATCCCAGGCTTCCCTTGAAAATGGCGAGAATATAGCGCAGCATGATGTCTCGTCTGCGGATAATTCAAATGACTTGCCTGAAAACAGGGAGTCGGTTTCGTCAAAGATGGAAGAGCTCTCTCTTTCTGGAAATGCCTCTTTGGTTAAACCTAGTACAAACTCAACCGAGTGCCCAACATCAGAGGATCAAGTTCAAGATATCGATAAGAAGATCCGAGCACTAAAAAAGAAGGTAAAACTGTATTCTATTAGCAGTAACATGTTGTGGCTCTGTTATTTAAATATGTGTTGCATTGTTTTCCCCATTTACTGGACTTGTGAGCTTGCCCCTATTTGTTTCAGAATAAACCATCTGCTAAGGTGTAACCTATTTAGATGTTACTTCAGTTTATGAATTTCATCACACAAATTTATATTTATGTTCTAGAAATAAAATTCATTAGAAAGTGTCTATTGCATTATTTGCAATATGGGAAAGAAAGGGAGAATGTTTAGATGAAGAAATTTTCTGCTTGCATTTTAAATGCTCTAAAAGCAATTATCTGTTGTCACATGATTCAATTGTTATAAAAGTGAGAAACTATATCATAGCTGCTTTTTTGTTTAGATTCGGTTGACTGAAGCGCAGCAGCAAAAAGCAGCGGCTGATGAGATGAAACCAGAACAATTGGAGAAGATTGCCAAGTTACAAGATTGGCGCGAGGAGTTGAAGCTGTTGGAAGATAAGAAATCTGAACTAGGAGGAGCACCAATTCTGTAATGTGGGATGCACCGTGTAAGGGTCTACGATTCGGAGGTTCGATGATCTGGTATTAAACTTACTTGGCCCTTTTGCTGCTTTGCCTGCTTGCTCTTGTGATCAATCCCATCTTAATGATGTTCTATATTAGTTTTGTTTAAAAGTATTATTAACTTTGTCCTTCAATTAAGTGGAAAATCCTTTATAAATTTCACTTTCAGAATATTTACAATTTTAAACAAAATGTCACTATTTTTGGAGATTAATTGTACGAAATGTCTTTGTGGTTTGACAATTTTGAGTGAAATCGCTCCATAATTTAAAAATTACATGAATCTCTAAAATAAGTGGATTTTTTTCTTCTTGGAGAAATGCACTATTTTTTTCTATTTTTTAAATTTTTAATATTTTGTTTTTTGAAATGCTAAAATTTTAAGATTATACTATGAGTATGAATAGATAATAAGAAACATAGAAAATTGTTAAACATGTTTTTATTATTTTTTTATTGGAGGGGACTTGCTTTATTTAATAAACCACAAGAAAATTTTGTGCAAATCTCTCATACCATGAGTAGTCATTTTACGCGCTATTTTTAAACCAAGACAGGTTTCGTGCAATAAATCCCTATTTTTGGACCTACACTACACATGCACACAATTTAATTACTCTACTTAATTATTTTCTATTACATATGAAAATAATCTTGAGATATATATAGGAAATACTTCACTATTTTGGTAGTAACTACTATATAATAAAAAATTAATTACACTTTAATTTGCACAATAAAATTAATTTACATAAAATTCACTCTTATTTCACTTAACTAAAATATGGTGAAAATGAACATACTCTCATTTCCCTTAACTAGCACAATTTCACTCTTGCTTAGTTCAGAAAAAATTCAAACTGATTAGAATTTAATTGAATCGAGCCTAATAAAATTGCTCATTATGCTCACAGGATGCAAGTCCAATTATCTTAATTAATCTCGCATAATTTTACTCTTTTCTTAATAATGTTAACTATTTATAAATAAAAAATATTCTATTTGTAAACTATTAAAAAAATAAAACCCTATAGTTAATACTATAATTTTTTGTAAGTTGTATGGTAATTGACTTGTTCAACAAGCATATGAAATGATGAACTCCATTGATATATACTCTCTTAGCGCCTCAGTATTACTTTTATAATTGTTTTGAGCACGCGAACTAAAGAAAAATATGTATATGAGTATAAAGTTAAATAATAAAATAAAAATGAGTGTATATTACTAACTTTTACGAGTGTAAAAAGTTTTTAATTAAAGTGTGTGAAAATAGAGTTGAGATGTCCAAATAAAAAAGTGTGAAAATAGTCCTGGAATGGAGGGATTAGTATTTATTTATTAAAAAAAAAAGAGAAATGTCCGAAAATTTTGCAATGATGAACTCCATTGAAATATGATATTTATATATTGAAAACAGAAAGAATGTTCTAAAAATGGCATAATATGATAGGATAAGTAGTAACAATTTATAGAAATCGCATTCATCAGTTTACATCTCTTAACATATATAAAAACAAAAGGCTATTCAGACAACAGATCTCCATCTTCAACATGGCCGACTTCAACGATCGATCTTATGAAGATTCGATGTCTGAATCTTGCGCTTCTCTCGAAATCCTCAGACTCAAAAGTTAAACGACATATCAAGTGGAGTTTAAAGGTTATTGGTTAGCATCATTTTCACGCAGCTATGTCAATATGCATATTATGAGTACAAAATAAATAATGGCTACCATTCTGCAGAGCATAAACAAGTGTAAATTGATACTCCCTCTGTCCCGTAGGAATTCATTCCTACGGGACAACATATTTTTTAAAGAAAATGTGTTTTATTTATAAAATAGTGAAATATGAGTAAATATATGTATAAGTTTGTGAGTGTACACATAAATTAATATTTTCTTTTTTAGTAATTGTAAATTTGTGTGGAACGTCCGAATAAGAAAAATGTACAAATTCCTGTGGAACAGGCGGAGTATATAAATATACACACGATTCATGACTGAACTTGTGTATTTTGTTTTTATGCTTACCACATAATTTTTTATCTCCTCCTCAGGATGAATAGTAAATTTAAATCCTTGAGTTGAAAATGAATTCTAATTCCTCTTCGATATTTGGTAATAAAAATAACGACTTGCCTATCATTTGGATCATGATTAATAGTCATTAAGATTCTTGTTTCAAATTCTTCAATGGAATTATGAATGTTATTCACTTTCCTTTTTCTATCCTTAAATATTTTGAATGTGTGTTTGTGCTAATTGTGGTTACATCATTAGTGTTGTGCTCCAATTTAAAAAAAAATGAACAAAAAAAGAAAGTTGTCGGTTGTGGTATTGAGGATTAATTGAAAAGGGTTATTATAAGATGAGAAGATGGTAATAAAATGGAGGTAATAATTATCTTATTTAGGGGAAAAAATAATTTTGTGTGCTTCATTTGTTCTCATTACCTACTATAATTAGTTAATTACCATGTACATATTCTTATTTCTATTACCATCAAAGGATAAAAAGAAGAAAAGGATTGAGTTTGAATAAAGCTTTGAATTGTAGATTACCCGTCATTAAAATTTGGTTTTAAAGCTTTGAATTGTAGACTACCCGTTATTAAAATTTGGTTTAAAGAGATTTAATGGTTAGGATAATAGATTAGAAATAAATTTTCTCATAAGTTTAGGATGCAAATAAAATAAAAAAAAATACTTCATAAATCTACACTTTCTTTTTCACATAAATTTACATATTTTATTTATTCGAATTTCTCGCATAAACTGACACATTATTAATAAAAAGGTCAACCATTTTGCATATTATAGACTATCATATTCACCTTTGCATATTTTATTTATACTACAACTTGTAAGAGTATCAGTCATATACCTTGACACAAGATATGGAAATCAAAACTAGAATCAGCTATATCATCATTTCTCTAGTCACAATTTTGTCTTCTTCTCTTGCATCCAGTACAAACACATCATCAGTCGTCCTAGATGTGGATGGCAAACCGGTAGAAGCCAACACAACGTACTACTTGTTTTCCCCAAAGAAGTGTGTGTACCTCATGTTTAATTGACTGTGGGGAAGTGGGGCTGCATGTGGAAAATACAAAGAGATGGCTTGGTTTAGGTGGTCAACCACTTGTGATTGCCTTCAACAAAACTGATGATAGCTAGACTATGGAATTGGATGATGGAGGGTGCAGGGATAATTTAATATGTAGTTTTCAGTTTCACCACAATCTTTGGAATAAATTGTTACATTTTTTTTTTATTTCAAATTATAGTTAAATTATTATGTATACATTGTCATTGTAATGCATATACACTATCACAGTTAAAAAATCAAATATATTTTTATAACAGTGATAGTAATTACACATAACAGTGATACGGGTTCAAGTGAACTCAAGTTTACAAGAGACCTACTCATTTAGTTTTAGACGTACGATATGATTCAAAAAGATGACCATCAATGTTCTTTTACTTGAAGCACTTGAAGAGTTGCCCACGTATACAAAATTTTTCAAAGAAGTTCTTTTAAAAAAGAAAAAAAGAGAATGGTTAAGGAATGTGAAACAGTGAATCTTACCATGAAATGTAGAGACCTTATTCAAAAGAGACTACCTCAAAATCTTAAGATTATACTATAAAATAGATATATAATGAGAAACATAGAAATTGTTGAACTTATTTTTTTAAAAGAAAAAGAGAGGATTCTCTTTATTTAGTAAAGCACAAGAAATTTGTGCGCAATTCTCATATCACTAGGGTTTTTCACACAATTTTTTCAAATCATTAGGGATTTCATGCAATAAACCCCTAATTTTGGGCCCATATATACACATAATTTAATTCATTTTTATTTTATAACGCATTCTAATTACTCTACTTAATTATGTTGTATACATATGTAAATAATCTCGAGATATAAAGAGTACTTCACTACTTTGATAATAAATATTTTATAATAAATTTTTAATTTCACTATAAATTGTACAGTAAATTTTATTTACATAAAATCAACTCTTATTTCACTTAACTAGCATACGGTGAAAATAGTTTACAAAATACACACTCTCATTTCACTTGCACATTGTCACTCATTCTTCGTTCAGAAAAAAAAAATCAAAACTGATTTGAATTTAACTGAATCGAGCTTTATAAAATTACTCATTATGCTCACAGGATATGAAGTCCAATTATTTTAATTAATCTCGCATAATTCGACTCTTTTCTTAATAAAGTTAACTATTTATAAATATAAAATACTCTAATCATAAACTAATAAAAAAATTAAACCCTATATTTAATATGAGTAAGTCTCCTGTGCACCAGTTACACGGTGAAACACTAGTTCATTTTTAAAAAGTTAAACAGTTTATTACTGAAAAGTGTATTTTTATAGTTTAACTTTTCAGTAATAAACTGTTTAACTTTTTAAAAATGAACTTGAGTTGCACCGTGTAACTGGTGCACACAAGACTAATCCATTTAATATATTTAATAAGTTGTATGGTAATTGACTAGTTCAACAAACATATGAAATGAACTCCATTGAAATATGATATTTATATATTAAAAACAGAAAGAATAATCCAAAAAAGAGCATAAGATGAGAGGATAAAGTAGTGACAACTTTATAATTACCATTGAAAAATTTAAAAATTATTAATTGGAATAAGAAAAAATGGGGATTGGTTTGGAAAAAAAAAGGGGATTGGTTTGGATAAAACTTTGAGTTGTAGATTAACAATAATTAAAATTTGGTTTAAAGAGATTTAATGGTTTGGACTTTGGACAATTTTGGGTTGTAGATTAACCATCATCAAATTTTGGTTTAAAGATATTTAATGGTTTAACAATCATTAAATTTGAATGTCCCCACGCAAATTCACACAATAATGACAAAAAAACACATTGAAAAAAAATTATTATTCTATCTGTTCCTTACACTGCTAACAAAAAATATATATATTGGGATAAAGTTTAGAACGTAAATGAAAAATAGATGTTCCACATAAATTTACATATTTTTTTTATTCGAATGTTCCACACAGATCTGCACATTACTAATAAAAAGGTTATCCATTTTGCATATTATAGACCATCATATAACCAGGTGGGTTAGCTCATCTGGCCACCAGGCTCCTCACTTGAGTGAGTGACCTGTGTTCTATTCTCTTTGGGAACGAATTGGGAGGAAGATATAAGAAGACTTGGTGAACTAATTTTTAACAAGTAACATTTATCGATAAAAAAAAAAATTATAGATATCATATTGTATTTATGCTCCAATTTGTAAGAGTATCAATCATATACCTTCACACAATTAGACATGGAAATCAAAACTAGAATCACCTACATCATCATTTCTCTAGTCACAATTTCTTCTTCCCTTGCATCCGGCACAAACACATCATCAGTCGTCCTAGATGTGGATGGCAAACCGGTACTAGCCAACACAAGTTACTGAGTGTTTTTTTTTTTTTCAATTTTTTTTAAAACTACTATTTACTTTTTTATTATTATTTTCAATATCTTTTACACTATTCATATTACTTTTTCACTTTTTTCCATCATATCATGTGTACTATATCAATATTTTTATACCCTTATTAATATTTGGTTCCAAAAATTGTGAGCAATTTATAAGGGGACGGATGGAGTATATTTTTTTTATTTCAATTATAGTTAAATTATTATGTACTTCCTCTGTCCCACAGGAATTTGCACACTTTCTTTATTGGGACGTCCCACACAAATTTGCACACTACCAAAAAAGGAAGTATTGATTTACGTGCACACTCACAAACCTTTACACATATTTACCCATATGCCACTACTTTATATATAAAACAATTTTTCTTAAAAAATGTGCCGTTCCGTAGGGTGCAAATTCCTACGGGACGGAGGGAGTATTTAATTTGACAAAAACTTATATGAACTCGAGTTCACGGTGAACTCAAATTCATCAATTATATATTACTGTCATGTGTATATACTATCACTGTTATGCATATACACTATCACTGTTAAAAAATCAAGTATGATAATATATGTGAATAACAATGATAGTAATTACACATAACAGTGAACTCGAGTTCACAAGAGACCTATTCATTTAATTTTAGACCCACAATTTAATTCAAAAAGGTGGCCATCAATGTCCTTTACTTGAAGCACTTAAGGAGTTGTCCACACATACAAAATTGTTCAGAGAAATTCTTTTAAAAAAGAGAATGGTGGAAAAATGTGAATCGGTGAATCTTACCCTAGAATATAGTGCTCTTATTCAAAACAGACTACTTCAAAATCTTAAGATTATACTATAAAATAGATCATGGGAAACAAAAAAATTGTTAAACTTATTTTTGGGAAAGAAAAAGAGAGGATTCTCTTTATTTAGTAAATGTGCAATTCTCATGTTACTAGAGATATGTTTGTTTTGGGATTTAAGGGGTCGTAGCAAGTAATAATTTTAAAATTTTGAGATGTGAAAATCTTGATAAATAGTAAAAGTGTGTTTGTTTTGAGATTTTAGTAGGGTATGATGTTACTTTATATCAAATCAAAGTATGATAATGATTGATTTTATAGGTATAATAATAGGTATAATAGGTATTTTATGAGTGTTGTGTTGAAAAGAATAATAATAGATTTAATATGTATTTATATATATGAATTGAGTTTGAGATGTGAAATCCGGATGTTACATCCCAAACTCGTGTAGAGCGTGATCGCAAAGTCCTACGTCCATCCGTACTAGTCCCAAAACAAACATACCCTAGGGATTTTCACACAATTTTTTCAAATCATTAGAGATTTCATGCAATAAACCCCTAATTTTGGCCCCATATATACACATAATTTAATTCATTTTTATTTTATAACGCATTCTAATTACTCTACTTAATTATTTTGCATACATATGTAAATAATATCGAGATATAAAGAGTATTTCACTACTTTGATTAATAAATTTTTAATTTCACTTTAAATTGTACAGTAAATTTAATTTACATAAAATCTACTCTTATTTCACTTAACTATCATATGGTGAAAATATTTTACAAAATACATACTCTCATTTCACTTAAGTAGCACATTGTCCCTCATTCTTCGTTCAGAAAAAAAAAATCAAAACTGATTTGAATTTAACTGAATCGAAATTTATAAAATTACTCATTATGCTCACAGATATAAACTCCAACTATTTGATGAGTAGGAATTGTGTGAAAATAGTTCATGATAAGTTTATCATGAAATTGTCTTAATGCATCAAATATTTGATCAAGTATATCAAAATATTCATCAAGTATATCAAAAATTAAAGTCAAAATATAAATTTTATTGACCTCAACTTTTGATACACATGGCGAAATTTTTGATACACTTGATTAAATATTTGATACTTTAAAACTTGTTCATATAAGTTTATCATAAATCATTTTCATACAAATACTTTACCTTATTTTAATTAATGTAGCATAATTCTACTATTTTCTTAATAAAGTTAACTATCTATAAATATAAAATACTCTAATCATAAACTAATAAAAAAATTAAACCCTATATTTAATATATTTTGTAAGTTGTATGGTGATTGACTAGTTCAACAAACATATGAAATGATGACCTCCATTGAAATAATGATATTTATATATTAAAAACAGAAAGAATGTTCCAAAAAAGGGCATAAGATGAGAGGATAAAGTCGTGACAACTTTTAGAAATCGCATTACATCAGTTGTACCAACAATTTAAAAAATCACAAAACCGCTTTCCTGAACTATTGCTGAGAGGTAGACATCAGGTTACATCTCTTAACACAAAAACAAAAAGCTATTTAGACAACACAGATCTCCATCTTCAACTCAGAATGTTGCAGAAAACTTCATTTGAACGTACAGAGGACCCAGCTGTGTAAAGCTTACATCCAAACATGACTGACTTCGACGATCTTATGAAGATTCCATGTCTGAATCTTGCAACACTTCTCTATAAACCTCGAAATCCTCTGACTCAAAAGTTAAACGACATATCAAGTGGAGTTTAAAGGTAGCCATCTTCGTACCCAAGAGACGCTGAGATCACAATGGTTATTGGTTAGCATCATTTCACGCAGCTATGCCAATATGCACATTATAAGTACAAAATAAATAATGGCTACCATACTGCAGAGCATAAAGAAGTGTAAAATGATATATAACTACGCACACAAGTACGCTCATAGGAAAGATTCATGACTGAACTTGTGCATTTTGTTTTTATATTTACCAGTATTCGAGCTGATTCGGGTGATATTGGTTTCCCTTCTTCACAAACAACAAAGTCTGATACAAGCTCCACCACACCTGCATCACATAATGTCTAAATTATTAAGTGTGTATAGAGCACTTACAACAAGGAAGAATACAAAATCAAAGCAAACCTTTATTTAAACGAACAGGCATCCCCTGCTTGCGCAAGAAGGGCTCCATCTCATGTGTGAACTGATCAAGAGGACCTTCATTAAGCTCCACCTGAAGAATTGAACCAAATATCAGAAAATATGAAGATTGCTGGCTCAGCTATGCATGTAATTCTGAGGTTTCAGGAATTAATTAACTAAAACATTAAGTTAGATTAGATCACGTTAGTCTTTCCCTTATATTGCAATACCTTTTCTGTAGCAAGACTTCCAGTTCTAGCGAAGTCATAATCTTCATATTCATCAAATAGTCTGTAAAAGTGTAAGGCAAAGTGTATTAATAAGAGGAATTAAATTATTTGAAATCTTTCGAGTACAAAGCCATAGTTTTAACAAGCCTCCCTCCCTCCCTCTTACAGCATAACATTTAAAAGAAGCTGACAAGTACACATTTAATTAGTTCTAGACAAGATAATAAGTCAAAATGTACAGTATTCTCAACCAGATGACTAGGGGAACTGAGAACTATCTCTCACAAATACCCTCCAAGTTAACAATAAAACTATTTCAAGGACATACCTCTTCACATCTTCCTTGGGCAAATTAGTTAAAAGAAGTCCTGTGTCTCCGCGTAAAAGCTGCAAGAGAAAATGTACAGATTATTTTACAAGGTGTAACAGAAAGGAGTCACCGCACCCGAAACGACAGGAAAGAGGAAAAGGCACACAGGCATGCATACCTTCGATATCTTGTGCAGGCGTGGCCTGATCTCATCAGAAGCAGACCTACCCAATGCAATTTGCATAACTTTGTTTGAACCAAGGAAAAACCTGAGACATAAATGTATATAATTATAAACTATCAGTTAAGATAGTCATTAATCAGGCAATAAGAAAATATTCGGAAAAGTTAGGTGCTATCATATAGCTTTGTATCGGTGATACATTTATGTCTACTACTGCATACAACAAAAGAATTGGTAAACCAGATAAAGATTGTTCAATTGGAAGTAAAACACGGAAACAATATTTATGAGATTTAAAGGCCAAATTTAAAAATGCAGACCAAATTTAACAAATAAGCTCAAAAGTTCATTTCCTTTTAATGCAGACCATATGTCAAAAATTGTCAAATTTCTATGTGAAAACACAACCAGCCTACATAAATGCTAACCTTTCAAACCACCATGAACGTAAAAGATTTTTCCTCAATCAAAAAGAAGAAAAGAAACTAGAATTTAAAATAAATAAAAAATCTAGGTAGGGGGGAGGGTTGTAAACAATTACCAATACCTAATGCTGGTTTTTTGGCAGTAATCCTTATTAGTCCGATGTTCCAACACCATCACAAACTTCATCCAGAATACATTAATAATTTATATAAAACAGTAACTAACCTAGTACAAAAACCATGCTTCACAATTCACATAACTCATAAATAAGTGCATTGGAAAACCATTAATTATTGAGGTATATTCGAGCACTTTTAACCAAAAACACGCATATAAAACTACTTCTCGTACCTGCTTGAAGACCTAAGCTTGTCTCTGAACTCCTTAAACTTGAGATTTCTCATGTTTTCAAAAGCAAAAACGTAAGCAGACTCATACTTCTCAACAGCATCACGTATCGAATTCAACACAGTTTCCTTATGCTCCCTTCCCTTCTTCTTAGTTTTTGATAGAGTCACTGCAAATCAATTAAGCAACGAACAAATTCAATAAAATTCACCCCAAAAAAAAACATGTATTTTTGTTTTTAATTGAAAACACTTCTATGAATGGATATATCATTCCAGGAAGAAGCAAGGATTTAACAGAACAGAGAAACCTGCTCGATTGCGCTTTGATTTGGGCATCGTCGGAAGTGAACTTCAGCTAGCAGACACGAATGTGGAGGAAAGATTTGGAGGGTATATGGCGTGTGCTTAAACCCTAATTAGGACTCCGAAGCGGCGCCTTATCTGGGGTGGTCTTGTTTATTTGTTGCCTATGGGCTTCCTTATTTTGGGCCAGGCCCAATCCTTTGTTTTATGAATAAAATAATTTATTATGATAATAATAATAATAATAATAATAAAATAATAATTTATAAAAATATGTATATATTTTTTGTGAATTGATAAATAAAAAAATTATATATTTTTAGTTGATAGAAGGAATAAAATTTTATTTGTATATATTTTATATTTATAGATCGTGCAGATGCACCGGTAATATACTAGTATGGTTAAAAATAAATCATTCAAACTGAACAAGCAACATCATTAATTGATCTCTTATTCTGATTAAATGGTGTGAACGTTTATATTTGAATAAATTGGATTAGATACAAGTGTGAACACGTCCAAGAGTGAGCACTTCTTATATATTATATATATGCATGTATTCCTATTTGAGCTTTGTCGATCAATGGTTAAGGTCATTTATTAGTTAATATTCCAAAGAGAAGAACTTGATCTCGGTTACGTACTCATGGCACTTTCCCTCTTAACAATCATCTTCGCAATAAGTTTTATCGGAACCTCTCTGACGGCTATCAATAATGCTCAAAAGGTAAGTATTGGTCTTTTATTTTATATAAATTTCATATATAATTAATTAATTTGATGTTTGAAGTGCTATAGAAAATTCGGCCGAATGAAAATTAACCCTATTACATATGTAGGTACGTTGTTTATATGGGCGATCGGCCAAAAAACGACATCTCGATGACTGCTCAACACATGAGCATTCTACGATCAACTATTGGAAGGTTGATTTAATTATGAGTTTTTTTTTAGTTTAAAAAATATTAAGCAAATTAATTAAATCGTGATTATTAATTTTGTAAAATTTAATGATTCCAGCAAAAAAGCGTCTGGGTGCGGGCTCCATAGTTACCAGAGAAGCTTTAATGGCTTCGTTGCAAAATTGATGGATGAAGAAAAACACAAAATTTCAGGTAAGTGAACTAAAATATATTAGACTCTTCTTTACATAATTTTTTTAAAAAGAAATATTTAATTAGTATGTATTAATTATCTAACTGATAATTCAGACTTGGATGGAGTAGTTTCGGTGTTTCCAAGTACCAAAAAACAACTTCACACAACTCGTTCTTGGGACTTCATGAGTTTTCCACTAAATGCTGAAAGATCACAAATGGAGAGTGATGTCATCATCTGGCCGGAGTCCCGGAGTTTTGATGATGCGGGTTTCGGTCCACCCCGAGCAAATGGAAAGGCAACTGACAATCCTCCTCAAACTTTACTTGCAGCAAGTATGGTCAACTCCTATATATAATAGTATTAATACTTTTTCAATATATGATTAATACTCTTAACCATATGAGCTGATATTTTTAACCACGTGAATGAAAAATTTTCAACTGATTATTAGCTGCATTTGCTTTTAATTTTTATTTTCTCATTCTTTTCCATTAATTTGTCTAACATTATTTTGGAAGCCAATTATTTAGTAGTGTCTTCAAACCATAAATTATAGAATATATAAATTGATATGAGTGTTAAACATATGATTATTTTGTTTTAAAATATGTAATCCACTTTTTTTTAAGTCAAAATTGCATAATTGATAGATTAAAATGTTATTATAAAGTTATAAAAAAAACGCGCGAACACACTATTTTTAAAAAATTCACAACTAATTCTATAATTCTGCAGCAAAATCATAGGAGCAAGGTACTACCACGATGAAGGAGCAATCAGTCCACCTGATGTACCCTCTCCAAGAGACTTCGATGGTCACGGGACACACACGGCTTTCACAGACGGTGGCGAACTGGTCTCTGCCTCTGGCGCCGATTTGTACGGCCTCACTGTCGGAACAGCGCACGGAGGAGCGCCTTCTGCGCTCATCGCGGTCTATAAGATCTACTGGTCCAGTTTCTGCTCCGATGGGGACATCCTTGCCGCATTCGACGATGCAATTGCCGACGGGGTGGACGTAATATCGCTGTCAGTAGGGAGCAGTTTACCGGCGGATTACTTCGAAGACCCGATCGCGATTGGGGCCTCGAAGAAAAGGAACTAACAAATGGAGCCATTGATTCATTATATTTCAAACTCATGAAAATGGTCGCCGTTGGTTTGCTGCATAATCAATAAATCACAACTTAGGTATATATATTGCATTTAATCATCTTTAAAAATTTGGTCAACTAATCGTACCTTGTCTTGTTAATATAGTTATAAACATGGGCACCATCATTTATTCCCAAACAAGAGACTGGTATGGGAAAAGAGAGTGCAAAATCTAATAAGACAGAATCCTGCATAATAACTCCGGCTGAACCAGCTATTGATGGTCCTTCTCCTTCGCTCAGCCCATCGCAAAGGACGATTTTACCCTTAACCAAGTTTGGGTCTAATGTTCCTATGCCACAATGTCTGCATTATCAATTAATTAAGTACGTGTCATTCATTTATAATGGTGTGATACTATTTTATGTTCGAAAACAAGAAAAAGGATTAAACCAAAGATTTATCCTTATTAACGATTAAGAGTAAGTAGTTTTAAGATATAAAATCACACGGATATATTTTTGACTTCTTTAAAAGAAAAGAATTGGATGTTGTTGTTGTTGTGTAGAATTAATAAAAAACACTCACTAATTCAAATCTGTATTAGAACTCATATGCATACCTTGAATAAAAGTCGGTAAAACCTTCTGCAGTGTTGGGCACATCTCCAGCATATACCAGAGGGTAATTGCTACAATCAAATGTGTTCACTGACAGACCTGCATAAAGTCATAAATAATTCACTACTCTTTTAAAGTAAAATATTAATAGTCACATTAAAAAGTATTAATATGATAGTTGTGCAATTGAGATTCACAATAAAACAGGCGTTATTTTAAAAAAATATATAATCACCCGATAAAAGGAAATGTTGTCGCCCAAGAGGACCTTAGTCAGAAATTTTCTGTCTATGGTACTAGCAGCAACCGAAGGAGACCATGGTGACAAATTGACAATGGATTTCAGGCCGGGTCCCAAATTGCCCGCCGAATTTGATGTAAGAATCTCATGCTTCATAGCATGGAAGGCCCCAATCGCGATCGAGTCTTTGAAGTAATCGAGCGGTGAGTTGCCCCCTACTGACAGCGATATTACGTCCACCCCGTCGGTAATTGCATCATTGAAGGCGGCGAGTATGTTCGCGTCGGAGCAGCCACCGGACCAACAGATCTTATAGACCACAATGCGCGCGGAAGACACTCCTCCACTCGCTGTCACGGCAGCGAGGCCGTACAAATCGGCGCCAGGGACCAGTCCGCCACCGGCTGTCGAAGATGTGTGTGTGCCGTGACCATCAAAGTCTCTATGAGAGAGAACATCAGGTGGACTGAATTCTCCTTTAAAGTTGTAATACCTTGCTCCTATGATTTTGCTGCAGAATTATAGAATTAGTTGTTAAAAAATAGTTTGAAGGCACTAGGTACTAAATAATTGGCATGAGAAAATAAAAATTAACAACAATTAAAAGCAAATGCGGCTAATAATTAGAAATATCAGTTGAAAATTTTTCATTCACGTGGTTAAAAATATCAGCTCATATGGTTAAGAGTATTAATCATATATTGAATAAGTATTAGAACTATTAGATATAGAGTTGGCCATACTTGTTGCAAGTAAAGTTTGAGGAAGATTGGCAATTGCCTTTCCATTTGCTCGGGGTGGACCGAAACCCGCATCATCAAAACTCCGGGACTCCGGCCAGATGCCGGTGTCTAGTACTCAAACGATGACATCACTCTCCATTTGTGATATTTCAGCATTTAGTGGAAAACCCATGAAGTCCCAAGAACGAGTCGTGTGAAGTTGTTTTTTGGTACTTGGAAACACCAAACTATTCCATCCAAGTCTGAATTATTAGATACATAATTAATACATACTAATTAAATTTTTTTTTAAAAAAATTATGTAAACAAAAGTCTAATATATTTTGGTTCACTTACCTGAAATTTTGTGTTTTTCTTCATTCGTCAATTTTGCAACGAAGCCATTAAAGCTTCTGTGGTAACTATGGAGCCAACACTCAGACGCCCTTTTGCTGGAATCATCAAATTTTACAAAATTAATAATCACGATTTAGTTAATATTTTTTAAACTAAAAAAAATAACTCATAATTAAATCAAACTTCCAATGGTTGCTCGTAGGATGCTCATGTGTTGAGCAGTCGTCGAGATGTCATTTTTTGGCTGATCGCCCATATGAACAACGTATACGTACATATGTATTAGGGTTAATTTTTGACTTGTTCTATGTTTTTGCAAATTAACAAATCCTAATCCTCAAGAGGAAGGGATCGTTCAATACTAGCAAGTATTTCAACCAAGTTTTATCGAACCAAAGAGAGGCAAATTAGGAGTGTGTGTGTTTGTTTATCTTGTAAAATACTCCCTCCATCCCAGAGGAACTTGCAAGTTTCCCTTTTCAGGATGTCCCAAAGGAATTTGCAGACCCAAAAAAGGAAACCCTTTTATAAACTTCACCCTCACAATATCTACATATTTACACAAAATGCTCTTACTTTTTCACTTTTTGGGCCCACATTACACTCAATCCAACTAACTTTTTCACTATTTACATAAAATTTTACCAAATTAACCCTCAAAACACTATTTTTTTTTTACTTTATTCTACTTTTTCTTAATTTGTGTGCCCCTCCTCCCTTGCAAATTGCTCTGGAACGGAAGGAGTAACTTATACTAAAATGGGGGGTTTTGTTCCTAGAATCTATTACTCATGCAAATAAATAAAAAATTAAGAAACTAAGAATGAATTAAACTTAAGAACAATTATTAACTTCTAAGTATGAAGGTGCAAGAATTGAGATTATGCTCTAAACATGATCATTAAGATTATTTTCCCCCTATTAGGCTAGACCAAGATATAAAAAACAAATGTTCACAAAGAAATATAAAAAACCACCACTTAATTAAACCTAATACTCATAGACAAGTGATTAGACTATGTTATCTATCATCGACAGAGTCAGGATAAGTGCATCTAGAGCCCTCATTCTCTCCTTCAAGATAAATTAATATCCTAATAATTTAATCATTTCCCAACAAGATACTTAAACTAATTTATTCGGCTCTCACTAATTTTTAACTAGTGTTTCATGTCATCGTCCTCAGCTAATTGACACGACTGGTCCAAACATTAGCCCGATTAACATGACTCTTAATTAGAAATTATATAATTGCACAAATTAATTCCGAGAACCTAATGGTCCTAATGGTCTTAAGCATGCAAAAAATCCAATTTATGACAACCAAAATTCCTAACAATTATCACACAATTCAATGGATAACATGAAATTAACTCTCATTGAACCCTAATTGATCTAATCCTAACAAGGATAATTAATCTGAAATCATATACTTAGAACATAAATTAATTAGAACATAATGGATTTAAACAAGAAAGAAGACTCAATAAAATACATCAAATAATCAATTGTAAAATATAAAATTTCAGAAATTAAAATAAATAAATGGTATCACCGTAGTGTCGAAATCCACGAGGAAAGCAATCGAAATCTCCCTCAAAACAAACCCTAGCTATCTGAATAAATAAACTGCTGTGAAACTAATAGAAAAAAAAAAGAATAATACTCAAAAAAAAAAAAAAAAAGATAAGTAATCTGTTTTTTTTCTCTAACTCAATCCTACTGCCGAAAAACAATCCCAGTGATCCTCTCAAATTTCGCTAATCCCTACCCTTTTCGTCTAACCCCCTCTTAATCAAACTGGGCCAGCCCAAAACTAATTTAAAAGAAGAATGGGATTAGACAATAAAAAAAATAAGTTGGGCTTACAAATAACCTGGGCCCAAAGAAGTTCTTCCTTTTTACCGTACTGAGGCGGTTTCGGTGCAGCTTGGATCGGTGACTCTTCAACGGCGGGCGTGAATTGCTTCCAGTTTCCGGTGTGAAACAGAGCATGGTGACTGAGGTTCCAGGCGCAAGGCTGAAGGGTGCGTCGGGATTCTGGAGATGAGGCGGTTATCGGCGTAGCTTTGACCGGCGATTTCCAGGCTGTTGACGGCAAGGTGAGAGCGCGATTTCCACTACAGGCAGGTGGAAAGATGCTTCGACTCGCGGTTGTGTGAGTGAATAGCAGAGATACAGTGCGCGGCGGTTGAAGAGGAATCCGGCTACGTGTGTTGCAGCTTCTGGCGCGGGATGCGGCGGCGAATCGGCGAGAGCAGCAGCAGGGCAGTGGGTTTCGACGGTCACAGAGGCGGTTTCCGGGTAGGAAGAATGGCTGGAAATGGTGTAGCGAACTCAGGTGATGTTGCAGCGGCTAGGATTGGACAGGAAGTACGGATCCGGCGAATGCGGCGTTGAACGGCGAGAGGAGCAGTGCGTCGGTGATTGCGTTGGTGGCCATGGTTGTCGGAGGTTTCAGCGGCGTCAGGTGTCGAACAGAGTGGTGGAAGGCGTCAAGAACTCCGGCGAGTTCCGGCTTCGATTTGGGCAGAGTGGTTTCAGGCTGGATGTGCTAAGGACTGTGGTATGCGAGCTTGGCAGTTACTGTGGGTGTTGGGTGAAGAAAATGGCACACTGCATCCGTGGAAGAGAGGGACCACATTTCCACAGTGGACTCTCTTTTCTTTTCAATTCACTCATCTGAAATATAGGCATAAAACTCCTTCAAAAATCTCAATTTATCTGCAAAAATAATAAAATACTATTGCCTCCGTCCACAAAAATTGGACTATCTTTGCAATTCACGGTTAGTAAGAAGAATTGATGTTGATGTGTAAAAATGAGTGTATTAGTATATAAAAGTATTTAATTATTAAAAAAGTATTTGATGTGATGTATAAAAGTAAGTATGTGTATAAAAAATGAAAATAATGATTGTAAGTTTTCCATTTTAGATAAATAGACAATTTATTGTGGACGACCATTTAAGGCAATGTGGACCATTTATCGTGGACGGGGGTAGGGGTGGAGCAAATACGGAAAATACCGGTATACCGTACTTACCATACCGAAAAATACCAAATTTATCGAAAATTTCGGTATACCGAAAATTTCGGTACGGTATGATACCATACCGATATTTTCGGTACGGTATCGGTATAGCATTTTAAAATTTTCGGTATACCGATTATTTTCGGTATCTCGGTATACCGGTATATACCATTTTTGTAATTTAATATTAAAATTTATTTTATTTAATTAAAATTATACTTAAATTATTCGGTATGGACCGGTATGGGCGGTATACCGACATAGTCGGTATTTCGGTATGGACCGGTATAGATCGGTATATATCGAAATATCGGTACGGTACGGTATACCGAAATTTTCGGTACGGTATACGGTATGCATTTTTGGTATACCGAAATTTCGGTACGGTATCGGTATGCAAAAATGCATACCGAAAATTTCGGTACGATATACGGTATGAGCGGTACGGTACGGTACGGTATGCCACCCCTAGACGGGGGGAGTATATTCTTTTGGAAGTTAAACACAAGTTATCAAATTAGGCATAAAAATACAAGAAACTCTGTCAAAATTAACAATTTAAACACACGAATTTCGAGTAATTTTCATACCAATCAATTTTCATTACGCCGAATTTTCTATAGCATTTCGAACAACAAATTAATTAATTATATATGAAATTTATATAAAATAAAAGACCAACGCTTACCTTTTGAGCATTATCGATAGCCGCCAGAGAGGTTCCGATAAAACTTATTGCGAAGATGATTGTTAAAAGGGAATGTGCCATGAGTAACCGAGATCAAGTTCTTCTCTTTGGAATATTAACTAATAAATGATTTTAACAATTGATCGACAAAGCTCAAATAAGAATACATGCATATATATAATATATAAGAAGTACTCATTGTTGGACGTGTTGACACTCGTATCTATTTCAATTTATTCAAATATAAACGTTCACACTGTTTAATTAGAAGAAGAAATCAATTAATAATGTTGCTTGTTCAGTTGAATGATGTATTTTTAATGATATAGACTATTTTTTCCTTTGCACATATTCTGAAATTATCTTTTATCTATTAGTGATATTTAGCTTGTTCAATTGAATAAAAAGATATATTCAGAAATTCTGCTATTCTTAATTAATCATATTGTTTTTCTTTCTATGCACAAATTAATATATCATGAAAATGTTCTATTTTTAACTATATATACCCTTTTTTTTTTCCTTTGCAGACCTTGGAAATAAAACTACTTTTTAAAAATAATCCAATAACTCACAATGTTAACAACTGGAACACTCATGC
This sequence comes from Prunella vulgaris, assembly GCA_026898435.1. Lineage (NCBI taxonomy): Eukaryota > Viridiplantae > Streptophyta > Magnoliopsida > Lamiales > Lamiaceae > Prunella > Prunella vulgaris. The sequence goes on along the minus strand of JAPKLY010000014.1, from coordinate 1,703,495 downwards.
TCTTATTGTATTTGGAATCTTTTTTTTTTTTTATCAATTTAGATTAAATGAGTTTTGATATGCAAATTTTTTTAGTCATTTACGTATTATTTAAAAAAAAATTATAAATTAGGGTGACTTACATATAGGTTCAAAAAAGTCATTATATTTACAAATAGGTGCTGTGCAGAAAAAAAATGTGCTTCTGTGCAAATATTTTGAACCTATTTGTAAATATAGTGATTTTCTTGAACTTATATGTAAATCATCCTATAAAAATTATTTCAATATATTGGCATAAATGTATTAAAAAAATTGCGCAAAATTTCTTTTTTTACATAAAATTAATTTATAATTAAAGATATTATTTTAAATGATTTTATATTTTTTTTGTGCAAATAAAATTTATATATTTATATAAATACTAGGATGTATACCCGCGAATTTCGCGGTATGAAACAAAAATACATATATATATTTAAAGAAAATCAAGAATATATATATATATATATATATTTATATGTGTGTGTGTGGTTTCTTAAATTTAACATACACTTGTATCAATTATTTACACATGCATAACGTATACACAATATTGCAGTAAATAAATTAACTAATTAAAAAATATATATACATGCACAACGAATATATAATATTATGCTCTAGAACATATTTTTTTTTCAAAATTATAAATAACTTATTGTATGTATGGCGGATACACAATGATTTTAATGCAAACCTGTAATTAAAATTGAACATAAAAAAATAAATAAACAATATTAAAATATTAAGAACATGGAAAAAAAATTATTATAAAGACAAATAAATTAAGTAATTAAAGAATATGTACACATGCACAACACATACACAATAATATGCTCTAAAATATTTTTTTTTATATAATTATAATTAACTTACGGTATGTATGATGCAGACACAATAATTTTAATGCGAAGCTGTAATTAAATTGAACATAAAAAAAATATAAGAATATTAAAAACATGAAAAAAAATTAAAAGATAAATAAACAATTCAAACATCAAAATTTTTAATCAAATAGATGTGCAATTGTAGCAATTAAACATTACCTCCAAAAGAAAATCACGAAAATTGTGTTGCAATAGAAAAATATTATTTCACCAAATTGTTAGATGTAAAACATGAACCTGCAAAAAAAAAAATCGAACAGAAAAAGATAAATAAACAATTAGAATATCAGAATACTATAAATAAGAACATAAAAAAGAAATAAGAAGAAGAAAGAGACACACGCAGAAATAAGGTTAAAAGATAAGAATAATAATTTTTATAGAGTTGAAATTTATAGAAATATAGAAATTAAGATGAACGGTTGAGATTAGAAAAATTAGATATAAGATTTGATATTATGAATATATTTATGAGATTTATATAAGATATATATATATATATATATATAATGTAGGATCAAGATTATAACACTTAAAATATAAGGTTGAGATTAATTTTTTTTGCCAGAGTTAATGAAAAGAGAAGAATTACGAAATCGAGCATTCTGGTTGATTTCATAACTTCGTCTTTATATAATATTAAGATTTGGAAACGTCACTTTTTTAAATTTATTTCTAAATGCCCCAACGTTTATTAGCATTAATTTATTCCATAGTATATAATTGTAAAATGAGTATATGAAAAAAAAAATTAATAGGGTGTTCAAGTTGTTGTATAACGATCTAATCATCTTAAAATCCACGAATTTATTATTATGAATTGTATGTTAATTCTTCAAATCATCTAATCCAAACACTACGGATATTGAGTCATTTTTAAAGTCTTTTCCCTAAATATTGTCCTTAAATCAAATCATAAAAGAAAATATTGTATAATTTATAAAACACTTCATAATAATCTGATCTCATCCAAATACGTCCAATGAATTAAATCAACCTCGGTGACGGCAAATTATATTGTGAACTAGCTTTATTATAAAAATTATTTATATTTTGTTTGTAATTTTTTAACAAGAATACTTATTTAATAAAAAGTATTAATTTAAGTAGTAATTAAAATTGTATATTTTAAATCACTATTTTTAAATTGAGACATAGTATATTTTAAAATACTATTTTCAAATTAATACAATATACAAAAATAATAATTATTCTGTTATTCAACTTATGTTTACTCTTTTATTTAAAAATTTTGTACTAATTTGAAAACAATATTTTAAAAATATACCAATTTAAACGTATTTCTAATAAAAATAAATAGTATACATGCTTCACACCTCTACCCCAACCCAAAAAAAAATATATATATATATATAATTGAATTTAATAAGTGAATGGATGTTTGCCTGTACAGGTTGTACAAGTAATTGGAAGAATAATGGGAGATTTGCGTGACTTTTGTTGGTTGTTAACCTTTCAATAATGTTATTATATCCACATTCAAAATCAGTAACATTTCCAGAAGAACTTAGTTTTCGAATTCAATAAGTTTGTGTCGAATATAGTGTGGTTGTTAAACCCATCTAAAAATATAAATATCCAAAAACCGCAAGAATCAATTTTTGGTACTCCCCCCCGTCCCGTAGAAATTTACACCCTACGTGACGGTACATTTTTTAAGAAAAATATATTTCATATATAAAGTAATGGCATATGGGTAAATATGCGTATGGGTTTGTGGGTGTGCACGTAAATCAATATTTTATTTTTTAGTAGTGTGCAAATTTGTGTGGGACGTCCAAATAAGAAAAGTATTCAAATTTTCGTGGGACAAATGTAGTATAAGTTACTGATACCAGGTTTTGATAAAAGAAATTGATCTTAGATCAGTTTTTTTATAATAAGTTATTGTTGAACCACTCTCATTTTTGTCACCTACCTCTAGCTCTAGAGATTAGGGAGAAGAACATCTATTCCTAAAGAGGGTATAATCTGACTGACAAGCCGAATAATATAAGGGGATGTTTGGCAGGCAATATTAGGAGTTATAAATTTTGTAAGTAAAATTCATATAATATTATTTGGTAGGGTGTAATAGAAAAGTTACATAAAATTAGTCCTAAAAAGTAATCTCATTTGGTATGTCATAATATAGAGATAGAAAAAGTAATTTCATTTGGTAGAGTGTAATATGTAGATATATAAGAATAAAAGTTACTATTCAAGTCATACAAAAATTGTAAGGTGGAAATGGTGAAATAATTTATTACATTGTGAACAGTGAAAAGGGTGTAATATGACCTCTTCTTTTACAGGGTCGGCCGTATAAAAAAACGGGTTAGCATAAAATTTGTACCCCCTACCAAACAAGATAAGTCAGTACAAAAATTCATATTATATCGATAATATACCCTACCAAACACCACCTAAAATTTATAAACTTTCACACTGTTTGAAGAAGAGAGTCAATTTCTTTTATCAATTAATGATGTATACCTTGATGAGTTAAATAATTGAGATATTCTGAAATTGTGCTATTTTTAATAGTATAGAATGTTTTTTTCTTTTCACAACTTAGAAATAAAACTACTTCTGCAACCAATGCTCACAATATTAACAACAGGAACATGCATGCTCTTATTGTATGATGAATTTTAGGTTAAATATTGTAAATCATTGATAATAAATCTAGGGCGATTCTTGCCATATTTTTAACAACTTACAAAATTAAAAATATTTGCAGTCCAGGTTTTATGTTCCTAATTGCATTTAAATTTCAATTTTGCTAATTTATTTTATTAATGTAGATAAGTATAGGATCACTGTTGGACGTGTTCACACTCGTATCTAATCCAATTTATTCAAATATAAACGTTCACACTGTTTAATTGGAAGAAGAGATCAATTAATGATGTTGCTTGTTCAGTTGAATGATCTAATTTTAACCATATAGACAATTTTTTCCTTTGCACATATACTGAAATTGTCTTTTATCTTTTAGTGATATTTAGCTTGTTCAATTGAATAACTTATACATTCAGAAATTCTGCTATACTTAATTAATCATATAAACTGTTTTTCTTTCTTTGCACAAATTAATATATTATGAAAATGTGCTATTTTTAACTATATATACCTTTTTTTTTTCCTTTGCAGAACTTGGAAATAAAACTACTTTTTTTAAATAATGCAACAACTCACAATGTTAACAATTAGAGTATTTATTTGTAGTGTACAATATTATAATATTTTGTTGACCGAGAATCAAGGTAGGTGGGGCGGTCATGGCTCTTGGGGCTTCAATTGCCCAGATTATGATTTATAGGCATCATCACTGCCGTAGATTGGTTTATTCTTTAAATTATTTAAGTATTTATTCGATATATCAAGAAGAGCTGAAACAATATTAAAGTATTAATTTGATCTTCTGCATTTGGTTTATTCTTTAAATTATTCTCAAGTTAAATACCCCAATTGTACAAATTCATTCTCACTGCACAATTAAAATTTTTTGACTGAGCTAAGAAAACTGATGTGGGCTCTTAAGCAAACTGCTCATCCTTCATAACAAACAAGAAAAAATTTCAGCAGCCAAATGACTGAAATGAGATAAGCTCAAACGAGAGAATTCCAGCGGCCAAAACAAAGCATAAGAGCAAAGTAGTAAGTTTTAGAGTGAGAGATCAGAATCGAGAGTTAGTATTACAATTGATGCACAAAATCAAAAACTTTCATGAGCAAAAGAAGTAAAATTATAAGAAAAATCTACCAAACCATCTTAGCTCCTCATTTCAGACGGAAACTGAGAACTAAGAAACTTGTGTGGGGTCTTTTCCAGGAACGTCGTCTTCGTCGTGGTAGATGTTTTCAGCCATCTGCCATATTTGTAATATGTTATCCTCCGCCACACTAGCAACCATCCAATCTTCACAAGGGTTCCATGAGAAGTCCGAAACTTTACTCGTATGGCCACCATGAATAAACAACAACTCAGGTGGTCCATCAACAGCATCCTCTGGAGTTTGTTCTTGATCAATCCTATCAAGTTAAAATGAATAGTATGGAATTAGGTGAATCTGCAACAAAAACTGTGGACACAATAAAGTTCAGAAGCATATGATAGAACTAAAAAGGATTGGAGGAGTTGGAAGGGGAGGGGGGGATAGACTTGCTATATTATCACGATCAGTCTATAACCAACCCTTTAGCAAATTAAAAAAATTACTTATCTTGGGAGGATGAAGAACTTACCTGCTAAGATCCCAAATCATCAGTCTCCTACCAAGGCAACATGAAGCTAAGACCGTCTCATTCTTTGGGTTCCATCCAACCTGGAAAACCTCCTCCCTGTCAAACAGTGCAGCAGGTTTACGTAAACATATTGTGTGTCAGAGGCATAAATTGTTTCAATATTCAATGCAGACATAAACTGTATACACAATGACAAACTCCTAATGAAAAATCAGAGGCTTACTTGTGACCTCCAAAAGTGTGGAGAGGAGTAGCAAACTTTCGCAGGTCAAATAACTTTACATTCTTGTCAGTTGACCCAGTCGCTACAACCCACTCATTAAACGGGTTGAAAGCCAAGCAGTTCACCTATAAATATTGTATATTTGTAACAGACTGATTAAGCATACATCATTAAAATTATTGAATAATCTGAAGACTGGAAGTAATTAAGTCATATATAGGGAGTCCCAAGAAGCAAACATATGATGCAAACCCGAGGCAAATTTCTCCATCTTAAACTGACTGTTCTAGAAAGAAGTAACATTAGAGAACCACAACACAGTAGTCAATAGTTATCCAATGCATCTTCGGTGAAGAAAGCATCATATTCTCCAGTATTATTCCTTTATTCAAGGAGATAGGTGAGGAAAAAGAGTTCCGCTATAAGAATTTGGGGGTGGAGGCTTCAACTGTATATGCATGTTCGGTTATATATCAGATTATAAGGAACCTCCTGCAATGAGAAAATCCCTTCATGATTCAACACCCTGACTGAGTGTGGCTATGTATAAATCTATTGAAGGCTTTCAAACTGTTCCCAACTTCCCATAAATAGGCAAGCTTTTTATAACAATCCAAGATCTTTAACAGGAAAATTCCCTTAAAAATAATATTGGCTTGACCAGCTGATATTTCTTCAGTTTAATTAAATCATAATCATGAAACTAACCTCACTTTGATGAGCAATCACAGATTGTATTGGCTTGTGGACTGAAGGAGTCCGGAGATCCCATATATGCAGATACTGATCATCTCCAACAGAACCAAACAAGTATTCATGCCTGAGATGCCATGCTACATCTTCAACAACACCTTCATGAATCTGCCCTTAGAACATAGTAGGCTATTAGCACATAGTTCATGAAACCATTCATCCCAAGGTAAAAATACCAAGGATAACATATTTTTAAAATAAAATCTCCAAGGGTCCTGAACTTGATTTCTGTTAAACATACATTAGAACTTGAAGTTATATTCGTATTTAACATACCTTGAATATTTGCATTGCATCTAGAGAATTATTCTTTGGAGTTGCATTTATATCCCACAAACATATTTGGGAGTCATCAGAACCGCTTAAAAGATGACCCTGCTTGAACTGACTCCATGACAAGCCATACCCTTCAGAATTGTGGCCCCTTAGCCTTAATAGGGGCTTACATTCACCATCAGGCTTAGATGAATATTTGCTATAGTCAAACACATAAACTTCTGCACTAACAGTTTTGGTGGCGATAATAAACTGGTTTTGAGGCATATAACGGGCCCGATTAACCTCCCCTTCATGATTTATTTGCTGGACAATTTGCACCTGCAAAGACACGCTTATGCATAACTATGGAAAAATTACATAGTTTTGGAACCTTAAAGACAATTTTGATAAAGAGATTGGAAAGTCAGTTGTCCAGAATGTATCACAATAAAAATTTTGAACAACTCCAGTATTTCTTGCGTCCCTGAAGATTCAACCCCAACAACTTCTTATTAAACAATCTCCACCTCTGACACATTTACATAAAATGGTTGATGCATTTAGATTTAACTCCACGACTGCAATGTAATATTATACAGGTATTTGGTTGGGGTAAAAAGATTACAACACAAACAAGAAATCACAAAATGGAAGATAGAGGCCATTCTTTGAAGCAAGAAACTACTCTTACATGACCTATTAAAAAATGGATTCAGTGACCAATTTATTCGGAAATTTGGTAAGAACAATCTTTATCACATCATAGCGTCCCTAATTCAACACAACAAATCACTAATCCATATCCAACATACGTTACCGCACAGCATATTATTATTTTTCTCTAAAATGGACGAGGGGACACTTTGTACTCAAATGTGTGTGATTGTGTTTATGTGTGTGAGAGGTGGAGAGATGGAGAGACCACCTTCCCATTTGCGCAGCCAAATCCACCGAATTCAGAGCGGTCATCATCGTACTGACGATTTTCATTTTCAGAATCCGCGAGGGGCAGCTGAACCCGCGCAATCATTAAGTAATTGGGCTCATCATCGGAGGTGTGGGTTCCCAAAATCATCTTCTGCTCAGAATAGTCCTTGCCCGGCGGCTCTTCCCGGTCAGGCAGCCACTCGACAGTCAACGACGGCCACTCGAGAGCGTGAGTGACAACCATATCGTACAAAAACGGAGTGTTCTTCTTCCAAATCTTGTACTCCTCATTTATCAGTCGCTCCTCCATCTCACCCCTCAGCATCTCATCCTCGTCTTTATCCATTCACCCTCCCTCTAAATTGCGAAGATTGCCGTGATCGGTTCGATTCCCACTACTGTTCCACGGAATGGAGATTTTCTTTGAAAAGGTTGGTAGAGATTTGTGGAGGGTTCGAAGAGAATTGGAGGGAAGATGATTTCTATTTTCTGAGAAACTTTGTGAGGGTTTATATATCAAACGGCCGTGATTGGGAGATATTGTTGGGCTTCATACTCCCGACCTCACTCTATTGGACTCTAAAAGCCCAAATACAAAGTGATTGGACTCTAAAAGCCCAAAAATAGGCCCAATAACATATACATCCTCGACATTTTTCTTTTTTGAAATTTTTATAAATTTTTGATAAAAAATTTTGAATTTTTTTTTTTTACACTATGTTCCAAAAAATTAAAAACATTTTTAAAAAAATTACTGAACAAAAAATAATGTATTCATCCCGATAGTGTATTTCTCAGAAAAATAAGTGCGAATAACCTGGCCCCCAAAATAATGGTATACGATATGGGAAATACTATATATTTTACATTTTCATAATATTCATAAAAAATATTAATGCATGTCAGTATACATTATTAATATCGAATATTCGGCAAAGCATTATTTAGAAATAAATCATGACAACATCAAAATCTGAATCAATTGTATTATATTGTACTTATTATAAATTTTAATTTACTAACCCCAAATTTTAATACTCCTGATAAAATTAATGATTCTCTGAATCGAATGTATGATACTTTAAATCTATTTCATTAATAAATTTATCAAACATCTTTTTCATATAAAATTTACTCATAATTTTCATATATTATAAAATTATCAAATATCTTCACAAATTTAAAATCTCAATATAAGTATTAAGATTACATACTCAAATTTAACCATGAATTTCCAAATTTGAGCCTCCAACTTTAAATGAAAGAATCATAAAAGATTACACACCCAAAAAAACTAAGTCCTAGATAACAACAAAGATACATGCAGTAGCAGTGCTCTCAACTTTGAAGCATTCACGTAATAAATAGAGGAGCTATTTACACGAAAACTCATTAACCAAAGTCATTCTCATTTACAACAAATTTTCTAATTGAGCAACTACTGCACCAAAAACAAGCCAAAGAATGATCAAACAATCAAGAGAAAATGAAGAATAAACAATTTTCACTTTTTTTTAATAAGCCAACCTAAATCCAGAAATTTCTTCTTTTTTATTAGATCAGCGGACAGTTTTCACCTTGATTGCCAAAGCTAAATATCAGGAACAGTTGGAGATCGCCACCTCGGCACATCTAAAGAAGATAAATTTATTAAGAAATACCGCCAAGTATTACCAGAGTGATTCACAATATGTACCCAATGCCCTGCATCTTCATGCCCTTGTTAGATGCCCGGCCAAGTTACAGGGTTTCAGAATTTTGAATTTTTGACTCTTCATCAAGACCTTGGGATAACAGTGTTCCCCTATCAAATATAAATGAAAAAGTCAGATGCGAAAAAGCAGGCAAGAAAATATATTAGTCTATTAATGAAACACGAATATCTTGAAAGGAAAATCCCAGTGAGCTATTGTAAGGTCTTTATACTCGGGAGACAAATTCAATAGGATAAAAATATTACAATCAGTCTGTGACAGGTATCTATCTTACCATCTTCAACCACTAAATCTTGATGGGTTCTCTTGAAACCGCATAGCATAGTGTGGAGATGCAGGGCTTGGAAAAGATGAAGGAAGCTTTTTTACAAATGGATGCTCCAATAGTTCAGCAGCCAGAGGGCGATGATCTGGATTTACTTGTAAACATTTGAGGATAAAATCCTGAGCATCTTTTGATAAGGTGTTAGGGATTGGAGGAAGTTCGCCCCTGCCTATTCTGAACAGTGCTTGCATCTGTTACAAATGTTACAAAAAAAAAATCAACAATGGCACTTGCTGTGGAACAGCTATAGTAGATGTTACACGCTTTTGGAAATTATGGATTAGGGCATGGAAAAAATTAGTAACAGTAATTGCAAAAACTGAGATGCTGTGCAATTTCAGGCATTTGGATGAAAATCTTGTGTAACAGAGGAAGTGAAAAAAATATACAACTAAATATTATTAATGAATTATCCAATTCAAATCTCTCACATGTTATAGTAAAGATGATTCCTTTTCACCCTATGCAAATGAGTAATATTGCAAATATGACATGAACAAAGGGCAAATTTAGTGGAAGAATGATCAGCACAACTTCACAAGGGATTATGATATTGATATTTGCAATGCAAAAATGATACAAGGAATAACAGTTAAAGCCTAAAAAAGCTCTTATACGCTCCTCTTAGCTAAACTTGGAGCAATAAAAAAGTAGCAGCCAGGATACCCACAACAGCTTTGCCAGCAGTTGACATTCTCACAACAATCATAATGAACACCACAAATAATGATGAGACAACTTCCCAAAAAACAGCTGTACACTTGATATTTTCCGTCCAACATTGTCAGTCTCATCCCTCGAGTGACAACCTAAGTTACAAAATTTATTTCTTGTACCTTAGCTCAAGGGTAATCCCTAGAACAGCATATTAATAAATGATAGAAGCCTCGCAGCTCCCTGGAAGGACTATAAATTGATGAATTTGATCGATTATGACTTATGGGCTATCAAGGCACATAATCAACTGTATCATCCACAAAGAGAAGAATATTTAAGAAAAATCAGATATCAGCTTACCCCTTCCAAGTGAGAGTAAGGAATTTGACCAGTTAACATTTCCAACACAGTGCACCCAAGACTCCATATATCAGCAGCACGACCATACCCACGGTTCTTTGTATTCACAACCTGGCATATCAAGTTTCAAGTCAAAATCAAGGCAATTATTGTGGATAATAAGCCAAAATGTAAATGAACATAATAAACACTGCAGTTTCTTTTCTCTTGTTCTGTCAATTTGACAAGAATAATTTGAAAATGTAAAGCACATTTTACATAGATAAATGTGTTACATGTGAATTAAAAATACATTTAACTAGTTGCTTGCTCATACTTATCAAGGGAACATGTATAAAAGCTAGTAAATGGGTGAAACATTGCAGCTTGTATCTATGCAAAAATTATACTCCCTCCTTCCCATGGGAATTTGCACCCCTGGTATGTCACGTGGTTCAATAAAAATGTATTTTTAAAATAAAGTAGTGGTATATGAGTAAATATGCATATAGTTTTGTGAGTGTACACACAAATTGATGTTTCCTTTTTAGTGGTGTGCAAATTGGTGCGGGACGTCCAAAAGAAGAAGGTGTGCAAATTCCCCTTAAACGGAGGAAGTATTTATTTAAAAAAAAAAATTTAACATGTGAATCAAGATACGGCTAAGAAGTCACCTCTGGGGCCATCCAAAATGGTGTCCCTTTGCAAGATTTGATGTCATTCAGTTTAGTTGCCTGAGAAAATACATGAAAGAAGATTTTCTTAAGCATACATAATTCATCCAGCATAGCAACAAACCATAGTTTATGTCCAGAAATCCACCTTTGCCAAACCAAAATCTGTCAGTTTCACAGACCCGCTTACATCTACCAATATATTGGCGCATTTGATGTCCCTTGAAAAGAAGAGAGGCACAGAGTTTTGTTAGATGGAGATAAATGTAGGGGGGGGGAAACTATTTGTTCCTACACTGCTCGAGTAGCAGACATGAACTGGTTGAACTCCCAAATGTGTGGGTTCATGTATACAACCTCAATACAAACTTAACAGAAGGACGATCAAAATTTAGAGGGGAGAAAGAGAAAGATAACTCTTTTAGTACTATACGGAGCTAAAAAAAACAAGTAACTATAAAATCTACTCTACATAAATTGGCTAGAGACTGAGTGATGAGTAAACTATCTTAAGGTAAAAATTAGAGGGAGAATATGAGGCCCTCCGAAAAATAAAACAATAAACAATAATAATGACCACAAAAACATGTATACTAAGACGAGAAAATGCACCTGTGGACCACATTTCGGCTGTGAAGATAATTCAACCCGCTTAAAATCTGCCTTGTGTATACAGAGACTTGCGAGTCCCGAAGCTGGTATTTTTCATAGAGTTTTGCAAGGGAACCTTTTGTTACAAGCTCCAGGAAGATATAGAGTTTTGCATCATCCTACAAAAAAATTGTTCAAGTTGAACATAAAATCCTCATAGCCATCTTATAGTAGATCACAACTACACAGAGACTTTTCTTAGTAACATACTCTGTCAGTGCCCAAGTAGCGAACAACGTTCTCGTGCTGAAACTGCTTTAGAAGAGATATCTCCTGAACAATTCATGTCACATAAGCAAGAAATACTCTTATAAGTGGTTGTCATGGCATCTACAGTCTCTTTAAGTTAATTGAGTAACAATGAATTAGACACTGCTGACAGCCCTACCTGTTCAAGCTGAATAATGCTTTGCTGGCCTTGGTTGCCTTGGTCCAGTAAGGATACCTCCTTAACGGCAAAAAAGAACCCATCACTGCGGAAAATGTATAAATGGCACTGTAAGGACCCAAAAGAGTATAAAAGCAACTAGCTTGGCAATCCAGTTCAAAAATGAAAAAAAATACAATGTGCTTTTTCAGCTGTAGTTTCAAAGATATACTTCAAATGTTCTACATTCAGTACAGAATCAATAGAACTTCCTAGTAAACCAAATTACATCCAAGAATTAGCATATGGGTTCTCAACCTCTCACAATTTCATAAGTATTCACTTCATTTCTTGTCCCCTAAGTCTACAGCATATGTGTTTTAGGACCAATCTAGCAATTAGCAGGAATGTGGCCAGGAACTAAATACAAATAGAAACTCTAAACTTACTTGGCGGAAACACTGATTGCAAGAACAGCCTAGACTTGGAATGAATAACTCCAACAATAAAGAAAAGAAAAGAAAAAAGCAATTCAGTGCCAAAGTTATGATGCAAATTGTGTAAATACTTTCGTCTTTCTTCCTTTTTATTCAATAATAATACGATCTGAATATTCAACTATTCCTATGTCCATCAGAGGAATGACTTACTCAGTGAATCCCTCATACACTGTTCCAAATGATCCACGTCCAAGGAAATCACCCTTTTGCCAAGATGCGATATTAAATCTGAATGCACCACTCGGCGAGATAGTGTAACTATTCTCCTCAACCAAGGAAACAGAACTGCCACCATTTTCATCATCTGAAGAAGTTGAACATGATTCCAAGTCAGCACTCCTCTCATTTAACACATCATCCTCACTCTCTTCTTGTCTGCCACCAATATATTCCCCTTCAACATTCTTATCTCCTTCAGCATTCAAATTTCTAATGACATGCTGTGGCGACTTCATATCCTGGTTCTCTTGAGGGCCAAATCCCTCAAGTATATCCCAGGTGGAGCTCATATGGTCCACAACCAACCGCGCCATTGCTGGTGGCGGAGCCAATTGTGGTGGCCTACTACCTCTAATCCCTAAAGCACCGTTGCTTACAAACTGATTTTTCACTAGGTTTTCACCTGCTTTATCGGCTCTTACTTCATTTCCATCTTGTGTTATACCATCATCAATCTCCTTACACCCACCTGATATGAGAGAAGTATCCATGAGACATGCTGTGATCACCAGAGGAGGCGCTGATTTTGATGATCTAATTCCTTTAATTCCCCGTTCACCATGATCAATCAACTTGCCTTCCCCTCCGTTTTCACTACCCTCATCAATGCTAACTTGAAAATCATCCAAATTCAAGTCGTTTTTATCTTCCACTTGACCATTGCTAACCCTAATCCTAGCACCAAAATTGTTCAGCGACTCAGACAGGCAACCCATATCTCCGGATTTCACAGTGTTAACATTGCTCGAAGGGGATAAACTCTTTCTCGCCTCCCAAGCCGCCACAGGAATCGATAAATCCTCGGGACTGAGTCCAAGATGCCGGAAAATATGGTCGACTTCTCCTTCAATTCCTTCCATCCGGAAGCTAGTGCGGTCGGAGAGCGGCACTAGATCAAGCGACCGCGTTTTGTACACCGATCGATCCTCGTGGGAAGAAGTTGAAGATGAAGACTCACCGGCATCGTAGTCGATGTTCTTTATGGCGTTCCGCCGAACAAGCCGCGGCCGATTCTGGTGGAGGGTGTTCCGTTTGAGCTTCGAATTCATCATCCTTCACTGAAACCCTTCCCCCTCCGTTCTACACATGAAATACGAGACTATGCGCAGAGTTGGGTGATTGTATGTTGTGCGTGAAAAACCATAGAATAGGAGACTGAGTTCGTTCTAGAGGCTGAATTCGCTAATTGGGATTTTGGAGTCTAACATTTGACCAGATTTGGGGAGCCGAAAAACGACAGAGGAGGGAGATGAAGAAAGATATCTACGCGGTGCCACCTGGCTCGATGGTTGAATATGGATATTTAGGAGGTCCAAAAGGCCTCCCGCCAAATACGCAAAACGGGATAAATAGTACTCCCTCAGTCCGGAAATTACTTAACAGTGGTTTTGAGCACGAACTAAGGAAAAATAAATATATAAATATAAAATTAAATAATAAAAATAAAATAAAATCTATTTTATTAATTTTTATTAGTGAAAAAAGTTTTTTTAGATTTATAAAATAAGAGTTGAAATTTTTAAATAAAGAAAACATAAAAATAATTTTAGAACGGAGGATAATAATTTATGTAGATGGACTTTCTTTTTTCTTTCTTTATTTAATGAAGGATGGGCATTCAATAATTTGCTTTCGAACTTACACGTGAGTAATAAGTTGATAACTAGGGCTTTTACTTTTTTTTATGGTCAAACACATAACCCTCAGTCAACATTAATTTGCAGATTTTCTTTTGAAAATCTTCCACAGAATCACAATTTTAACTTTTTCAAAGAAAAATTATAAACTCTACTTATATACTCCCTCCGTCCAAAGGTGTTTTCACCTTTGGGATGACACAATTTTAAAAAAAAGTAGAATGAAGTGTAAAGTTATATTATTAAAATAATGAAATTAGTTGGATTGATTAAAAAAGTAGGGATAAAGTTAAAATAATAGTTTCCATTTATAGGGTGTAAAAATAATTGTGGGACGGACGAAAAAAGAAAATATGAAAACAATTATGGGACGGAGGGAGTAATATTTATACTCCCTCCGTCCCAGGGGTATTTGCACCCTTGGGATGACACACGATTTAACAAAAATATACTTTTTAAATAAAGTAGTGGTATATGGGTAAGTGTAGGGAAAGTTTTGTGAATATGCACGCAAATTAATGTTTTTCTTTTAAGTAGTGTGCAAATTAATTTGGGACAATCCAAAATAAAAAGTGTGCAAATTGGTTGGGGATGGAGGGAGTATAAAATATTATTATTTTGAGTCCTTTTCGATGAGTAAGTTTATAAAATAAATTTTGATTTCTCCTTTCACCTCCTCAATACAAAAGTTAATATTTTTATTATATAAATATCATTATGTGAGTTCTCATCTAATTATTTAATTTGTATTTTACAATTTACTCAATTTATTATTTTATAATTTATTATTTTATTATAATAAATTTTTATTAAAAACTAAATTATTTTATAGGCAAAAATATATTTAATACTTAATAGAAAATGCTATCAAAACATATGAATAAATATATTAAATTCTATAGCAAAAGAAATGCACAAATTTAAAAATAAAAGTTTAAAAAATATATTTCTGCAACAAAATATTTATAAGTACAAAAAATTCATAAAATTTTAAATTCGTCTACATATAGTTCAAACTAAATAATTATCAAATTTAATTATAAATGGTTTATAAATTCAAATTTAAGTTAACAATACGTTGATTCTGGCTCAGCCTCTGCACCTACAAACTCACTTGCTCCATGCATTGAGCGCTTTTTAGTTTTTCCTTCTTGCCCTCAACACAATGGATAATTCCACCACCATGCCCAGGCGTCAATTATCCTTCTTCCATCTCAAGTTTCAAAACCAGAAGAAAGACAAGGCGTCAATTATGACCAAATTAATATTACCTTTTTGTTGGAAATATTTAATATTTATTAAATATTAAATAAATTAATTGCTATTGTTTGACTAATAAAATAAAAAATTAAATTAATTTCTCGAAAGTTAATTGATACGAGTGCATTCTACTATCGGAGCAGATGAATTTAATGTATTAATATACTCACAAAATCAATTAATGGTGAGCGAGAAATTGAGTCAATAAATCAAAGTTTAAAACTTTGAATTAGAGAGATAATTAATTATATAATTAATTTTCATCTCATGTTGGAAAATGAGAAGACTAATATACATAATATTAGCAAGAAGTCAACGAAGCTAATCAAACTATAGTTGATTAATTGACAATCAAAATGACCACACGCGCGCGTCGAGCCGATCTCGTGCCCTTGGCAATTGGACTTTGGGCATTAGGCCAATCTAACTTTTTAGAATACAAAAATTTTGTGGGTACAGCCCAATTAATTCGGTAATGAGTCAAACACATACCGAAAGTTGACTTCGTTGTACAGAATTGATGAATCTGAAGCTGATATTAAGATAACTCAGCACATGTCATGTTCAATGAACCTAAAATTGACTCAGTTCTGACCATCGTATCATCACAAAAAAAAACATGTGAAATTCATTTATGACAGGTCAACATTGATTGATTGCAATCGATCTTGAAACTGTTGACATTTGTCAAACCTGTCCGTCAGCATTAATGCTAACACGTTTTTTCCTCTTTACGAGTGGAGGTTCACCTATAAATAGGTGTCCTCATTTATTTTGAGAATACACTACATACTTCTCTCACTGTCCAAACTCTGCATATAGTTTTCAGGTGTAATCCAGTTCATAACGTTCTCTATTCGTCGGAACTTCAAGTCCTGCGGTGCTGTACACTTGAATGCGTACGTCTTTTTACCTTTGGAAGCGCTATTTCACACCGAATAACACAATCGGGGAATATTCGCTTTGCGGAAAGAGGGCTCCTCGACTCGACAACTGTTTTTTCTTTTATTGTTTTTTGTTATATTTTCGTGTATAATTTCTTCCCCCTGTTGTATCTCTTTTATTTTATTTTTGCAGTTTGTATTATCCAATCGACATAAGTTTTTTTCTCTAACATCTTTCACTACCAATATTACGATTCGAGATTCTATATCTCATATAATTATTTATTATTTAGGATATATTTAGTTTAAAAAATAAAATGATCTATTCATTTAAAATATTTATATTTAAATTAATTTTATCTTTAAAAAAAATATACTCAATTTTAAAATTTTAAATTTAGTAAGTATATATATGATGATTTTACAAATAAATTAATTGCAACATCATTGATATTTTAGGTGAAATGAGGTATAATAATTTGTTCAAACATAGATAAAAATTAAAAAATAAGTTAAGTGCTAGCGATATTGAGTATTAAGCATGCGTTATCTTTTCACAAGTGTTAGTTTTATTATTTTTAATTTTGTAATTAGGCAATGGTGGCCAATTTGATTCGAAGCTCACTAGGATTAAAATCAGGTTTCCATTATTAATAGTCTGTTTTTTTTTAATTCTATCTTTGTTTATTTATGTCTATAAAACTGATTTTTAATATTAGGATTAACCTGTTAATCTTTTTTTTAATTATATTAATCTACACATGTATTTATATATTTCTAGAGCCTTACACACCTCACACCATAATAATAATAATAATAATAATAATAATAATAATAATAATAATATTATTATTATTATTATTATTATCATTATTATTATTATTATATGTTACATGGTTAAAGAAAAGGTAAACACGCTTAACTTTTTTTTTTTAACAAACATTCAAAAATATCCTAACATTTTACTTTTTGAAAAGAAGTATAACAAAATATATTTATTTGATGAGTAATAGAAAAAAATATCGCAATGTTTATTATTCTGTCAATTTTGTGATATATTTATTTGATGAATAATTGAAATAACAATTTTTGCCTTTGGAGACGTTATATATACCATATTATATTGTGCAATATTTAGAAAAAGATCCTGCAGATCTCATAAAAAGTGCTAATTAATAAAAATCTTGACTGGATCATAGAGAGAGTTATATGAATACTTGTTTACTGTTACAATATTGTTATTAAGTCTGTTGTGCATAAGGTGCATCATTCAATTTTAGTGTATTTTTAAAAAGTTACATCATTTATTATTAAAAGTTGAACAAATTATTATTGAAAAGTTATATCATTAAAGATATATTTTTTAATAATAACATGTGTAGCTTTTTAATAGTATTTAATATATTTTTTTAAAATAAATATAAGTTGTGCGGTGCACTTGATGAATATAAAAATAATACATTATTATTATATAAGTTTGCCATGTAACATTACCAAACTAAGACAATAAGACTAAATGATCTTTGAATGATACTGTAATACTGCATCTGCATGTCTTATACTCTTTTTCTGGTAAATGCAATATTCTCTGTTTCGAAATAAGTGTTTTAGAGACTCTATATCAAATTAAAAATCACAAAATTTTGACTAGGAAATCTTTTGTGCACTTTCTGCATGGGTACTTACTCAATAATGGGAACTATTTATATATATGGATTATTATATTAAAAAATATTAGTATTAATTACACTAAAAATGTTGCATTTTTGTCAATTTTCTATCAACCCATATTTTTTAATGTAACCAGCCAATAATTTTTAATGTACAATCACAATTTTGACATATATATTCCATATATATCTCTAAAGTATATATTATATTTAAATAATTTCGAAAAAAACTGATATATTTTAATATAATTCCTAAAAGATTTTTTAAATATTAAATTTGGAGTTAATTAGAAAATAATCAAATTAGAATTTGGACTGAATTGAAAAAAGGCAACTACATAATGGTTCAAAAAAATGATTATATTTACAAACGGATACACAATATTTGTATATAAGTATATATATTTTTATGCACATAGTTATTTTTTTTGAGATTATTACATATTGGTCCTACCTTTATTCACTATATACAATTTAGTGTTACACTTTTTTAAAAATACATATTGATTCATCAAATATTACAAAATGATTCTAATGTAGAGCTCACACCATAAAAGTGTCAGCACTCATACCCACCCATCTATCATACACACCCCACCTATTATTCTCTCTCTTATATTATTAAGAAGACAAAAACTTATATAGAAATTTATACGGTAGAAATTTTCAAAAATAGATTAACAAAATATATAAAGTCACGCGCTAATTTCTCGCTCCCACCACACATGCAAACCCACACTCCCAGGTTCCATGCAAAATTATAACTCCCTCAAACCCCGCCTCCCCCAACCTTCCCCAACACACAAGCAGGCCCAGGCCCAATTCTATTTTCATGCAAAATAGTTAACTTTTTTATTTATTATTATTTTTTAATTATTATAAATTTAAAAATAAATTAAATAATATTATATAATAAATTTAAAAACTTGCTTTCAATTTATGTTAGTATAGTAACACATATTTACTCATATAGTAGCACACATGTACCCATATAGTAACATAAACTGAAGAACAAATATATGTTACTATTATAGTAAATGTGTGTTACTATCTTATAAAATGTTGTTATTGTACACATATTCATTTGTTTTTATAGAATAAATAATTTTTCACATAATGCAAAAGAAAAAGTGTGTTACTTTAAGAATAGATATTGATTATTCACAAATATTTATTTATTTTATGGATTTTTTTTTTTTTAATATAAACATATGTATTACATGAAACAATATACTTAGATTTTAAGGGATGATGAATAAATTCATAAAAATATATTTTGCTCATATAGTAACACACATTTGTCCATATAGTAACATAAATTTAGAGACAAATGTGTGTTACTATTAGAGCAAATATATGTTACTATCTTATAAAATATTGTTATTTTACATATATTTAATTATTTTTATAGAATAAACAATTTTTCACATAATGCATGATCAAAATATGTGTTACTATAAGAAAAATATTAATTGTTCACAAATATTTATTTATTTTTATAGAAATAATAATATTTTTTTCATATAATAAAATATGTATTACATGAAACAATATATCTAGATTTAAAGGAATAATTAATAAATTAAGAAGCACATATTTATTCTCATAAAAATATATTTTGTCCATATAGTAACACTCATTTGCCCATAAAGTAACACAATCTGGGAGACTAATTTGTGTTACTAGTAGAACAAATTTGTGTTACTATCTTATAAAATATTTTTATTTTACTTACATTCATTTATTTTTATAGAATAAATAATTTTTTACATAATGCAAAAGCAAAATGTGTGTTACTATAAGAACAAATATTGATTATTCACAAATATTTATTTATTTTTATAGATATAATAATTATTTCCATATAATAACATATGTATTAATGAAACAATATACTTAAATTTAAAGAGATGATGGATAAATTAAGAAACACATATTTATTCTCATAAAAATATATTTTGTCCTTATAGTAACACACATTTGTCTATATAGTAACACAAATTGAAAGACAAAAATGTGTTACTATTAGAGCAAATATGTGTTACTGTAAAATTAAATACCTTTTACTATATGTATAAATATTTATTTATAATATAATATTAAATAAATATTTTTTAATCAATATAATAATTTAAAAAATAAAAAACTAAAATAAAATTTAAAAAACTTGCTAAGTGGGTTTCTTCGTCTATTAATATGTATGGTGTGTGTGCATGTAGTGGTGGGGGCGGGTGGGGTCTGGGGAAGGTACGGGGAGTTTAGTTTACTGGGGTTAGACGCGCGTGTAATTAATTTTAATAATTATCTATATTTAATAATTTCTACGGTAGAAATTGCGTAGAAATTTCTACGCAAGTGTTGCTCTATTAAGAATTCCAATCAGATTTTAAAAATCAAAACGTTTATTCTCTCTTTCACTCTCTCATTCTCTCTTTCGCTCTCTCTCTCTCTCCTTCTCTCTTTCGCTCTCGCTCTCTTTCAATCAGATTTTAAAAATCGAAAGCGACAGGCGAAGGCGACGACGACAGCGGCGAAGGCGGCGAAGGCGACCACGGCTAGATCTGGTACTATCTATATTTTTTTTTACAGATCTTGAGTGTGAGTGTTTCAGATCTTTGATCTTTACTACTGAAGTTGAAATTCTTGGATTGGATTTGCCGACAACTTTGTTGAGGTAGAATGATAGATTTCTTTAAAAAAGTCAAAAGGTATAGCATATGTAGAAAATGTTAGATAAATCTTTAGAGGTTTTTTTTTAAAGCAGTTGTGTTGTTGGTAGTCTTTGTTTGTAAAATGTGTGTGTTATATCTATGTGTATTTCTAAGTGTGTATATTCTGAGTGCTTTTGTATAAGATTGTTGGAGAAAATTTATGGGTTTTTTAACTGTAACATTGTGTGTTTGTTTGTAGATTCAAGTTGGGCTTGCTTGTTGCAGATTCAGATTGAAGACCACAAATGAATGGTAGTGGCAGTGGAAATGAATGGAAGAGATTTTGGATTTTCATTTTCTTGAAACATAGAACATGCTTTGTTTGATTTGAGTTTAATTTTTGTTAATTTTTTTTATATAAATTTGAAGATGAGTTGAAGATCTTTGAGGAAAGTAAAGTGAAGATGAAGACACTGTGGATAGAAGATGAAAATATTTTATGTAATTTTTTTTTTGCAAAAAAAAAAATTAGTAACATGTAATTTGAGATTTGTGCATATTGTGGTATATGCAACAGTAATTAGAATTAATATTTAATTGAATTTAATGTATATTAAAATCTGTGCATATTCAAATTCTGTTTAAAATTAAATATGTGCATCTAAAAAAATTTGTGCATATTAGGCTGTGCATCTAAAAAAATTTGTGCATATTGGGTTGTGCATCAAAAAAATCTGTGTATATTGGGATGTGCATCTAAAAAATCTGTGCATAATGAGTTGTGCATGAAGGCTGTGCATGTTGCGGCTGTGCAAATTCAGGTGGGTCCCACAAAAAGTGACAACTGAAATCTGTCAAATCACTGCAACCTGCAGGTTGTGGCAGACTATATAAATCCTACTTTTGAACCAAAATGCAATTTTTAAAAAGGTTAAAACCAAATTGCAATACTCATTATACATATGGACCAATATGTAGTTCACCCTATTTTTTTCTGTATAAAACTAATTTATAATCAGTATTAATTTCTAAAATCACTTATTTTAAAATAGGAAGGGGTATTATCAATGCAAGCATGTAATAGTGTCTGTGATTCTATATTATCTCATATTGACCTCCAATTTTTTCATTTCTTATTTACTGTCATTTTTGTATTTGCTTGCAAATATATATAAATATCGTTCTTTTTTATACATCGGTATTATTGACCATGTGTAACATATCCGCGATACTTTCTACGTTTGGACTTCACATTTGGTATTCAACTAAAGTTGCTATTCTAACTTTTATTTCAATTTCACATTTAGTCTATTTTTTATTTGACAAAGGTACATAGTCGAAAATTGATAAACGAATATATATTTTAGACTAGCGCCTATTTTCTTTTAAATACTTTTTTGTAAGTATAAGTAAGCATACTCCTTCTTAATCAATCCTCTCATTCATCCAAATTCCATTCCCATATATAAATGTTAAGAATAAATATAACATGCATCATGTTCATATAGAAATTTGGATTTAACTTTGAATTTAAAAAATGCACCCAAAAAAAAATAATCAGTAGTACTTTAAGAAGTAATTTGAAGTGTAAAAAGACACCCAATTCAATATGCTAGTGTGTGATCTGAAAAAATTAAAATTAAACTTAAAATTGAGCTTAGAAATCCATGTGAATGGCTACATGGTGCATATTATAATTATCAAATGTTAAATAGTGTCAATTTAATATAAACATTTTAAACTTAAGTACTAGGTAGTTAGGCAATTAAACGTTGAATAAATGCGTTTAACATAATTATTTTGATTGAAAATTTTAATTTAATTAAAGAAAATTGTCTGATCTGCTTGGCCACCTAAGACTCGCCCAGACCCAAAATACCTATAAATGCAGTTTTTACAAAAACTGAATCGGTAGAAGGCTGCATAATGCCTAAACGGTTGTCTAATCCAATTTTTGCATCAGTGATATTTGATCGCAACACTCACAATCTATATTTTTATTAATAGTACTTTTTTAGTTATATAATACTCTTCGAGTAAATCTTGTGTGAGATTTACTAATAAAAATAAAAAAATGATCACTTTAAAACGTGATAAAACTTTTAATAAAAAATATAATCTTTCGTCTCACTATAAGTTGCTCATTTTACTATTTTGGTCTGTCCACTATAATTTTTTTCATTTTTTTTTAGGAAACTACTATTCACTTTATTAATTATTATTTTAAATACTTTTTACACTATTCTCATTATTTTTTCACTTTTCTCCATCACATCACGTGTAGTATATCAATATTTTTATACTCTTCTTAATATTCGTGCCAAAAAATTGTGAGCAACTTATAAGGGGACGGGGGTAGTATCTTTTTTTAAGTGACTATTATTTTTTCTCTAAATATTATCATTTTGTATTATAAAATTTTATTTTTAAAAGTTATAATTTTTTATTAATAAATAAATATTTGTATTGGTCCTATTTCTAACGTTGTGAGACAGACTAATATAAGTTTATTTCATACTAATTAAAAAAATCATAGAAAACAACAATAATAATAAGAGCAACACTTACGTAGAAATTTCTACCGTAAAAATTACTAAATATAGAAAAAGAAATAAAAGAGGCCCACTCGCACCCCTTCCCGCGTGACCCAGACTCACGCCAAATTCATGTAATACTAATTCCGTGTCCCCAACCCAACAAACTCAGGCACACACCCCTCCCCTCCCCTCCCAACAAATTCACGCAACATTTAACCCCCCCGGTACCCCCAACCCCCACCCCCACCCCCACCCCCATCTCCATTTATCTTTTCTTTTAAGTTTATTTTAATTTTTTAATTATTATATAAATTAAAATATAAATTTAATATTATATTATAAATAAATATTTATACATATAATAATACACATTTAATCTTATAGTAACACATATTTATTTTTATAGTAACATATATTTATCTCCCAATTTGTGTTACCATATGGGCAAATGTGTGTTACTATAAGAACAAAATACATTTTTTATGAGAATAAATATGTGTTTTTTAATTTATTCATCATCCATTTAAATCTAGGTATATTGTTTCATGTAATACATATGCTATTATATAAAAAATAATTATTACTTTTATAAAAATAAATAAATATTTGTGAATAGTCAATATTTGTTCTTATAGTAACACACAATTTGTTCTTGCATTATGTGAAAAATTATTTATTCTATAAAAATAAATTAATATGTTTACAATAACAACATTTTATAAGATAGTAACACACATTTGCTCTAATAGTAACACATATTTATCTCTCTATTTGTGTTACTATATGGGCAAATGTGTATTACTATATGGGCAAAATATATTTTTATGACAATAAATATGTGGTTCTTAATTTATTCATCATTCCTTTAAATCTAGGTATACTGTTTCATGTAATAAATATGTTATTATATAAAAAATATAATTATTTTTATAAAAATAAATAAATATTTGTGAATAATTAATATTTATTCTTATATTAACACACATTTTGGTCTTGCATTATGTGAAAAATTATTTATTCTATAAAAATAAATAAATATATGTAAAATAACAATATTTTATAAGATAGTAACACATATTTACACTAATAGTAACACACATTTGTCTCCCAATTTGTGTTACTATATGGGCAAATGTGTGTTACTATATGAGCAAAATATATTTTTATGATAATAAATATGTATTTCTTAATTTATTCATCATCCCTTAAAATCTAGGTATATTGTTTCATGTAATACATATGTTATTATATTTTAAAAATAATTATTTCTATAAAAATAAATAAATATTTGTGAATAATCAATATTTATTCTTAAACTAACACACAATTTTTTTTTGCATTATGTGAGAAATTATTTATTCTATAAAAACAAATAAATATGTGTACAATAATAACATTTTATAAGATAGTAACACACATTTGCTCTAATAGTAACATATATTTGCTCTCCAGTTTGTGTTACTATATGGGTAAATGTGTGCTACTATATATGTAAATATGTGTTACTGTAAGAACAAAATGTATTTTTATAAGAATAAATATGTGTTTTTAATTTAATCATCATCCCTTTAAATTTAGGTAAATTGATTCATGTTATAACACACTTTTTACTATTTTATGTCTTATTATATGAAAAAAAAATTATTTCTATTAAAATAAATAAATATTTATAAAGAAAACTAATATTTTTTTATATTAATACACATTTCTCTTATATTTTATGAAAAAAAAAATTCATATAAATAAATAAATATATATAAAATAACAATAATTAGTTTGAAAAATAACATACATTTTTTCGTATATTAACATGCATTTGTACATATATTAACAGAATAAATTTTTTTGTTCATACTATAATATTATTAGATTTTTTTATAATTCACAACCATTTAAAAAAAATTAAAAAAATACGGATTAACCCCTGATGCATATATTAGTTGGCTATGGGCTTATGACGTTAGTTGACATGTGGGAGGGATCCCTGTCTGTGCGGCGCGTGACTTGTTTTTTATTTTTAATCTATTTATAGTAATTTCTACGGTAGAAATTTCTATATAAGTTTTTGTCTAATAATAATAATATTTACAACAAATACCTAAAAAGTAAAATAAATAAGGAATTAGCCAACAAAAGGGAAAAGGGAGAAGAAAATAATTGCTATAAAACTTTCTTCACAATATAGTATAAACTTCTCTAGATAAATAAGGAATTAGCCCACAAAAGGGAAAAGGGAAAAGAGAAAAGAATATAAGTGCTATAAATAAAACTGACTTTCTTCACAAATATATATTATAAACAGAGATACAGAAAACACAACTTCCTCAAAATACAAACGCATATACATACAAAATCGGGGAAAATATTTTTTTTGTCCTTTAAGTTTGCCTCTTTTTGATTTTGGTCCTACTAACTTTCAAATTTTGATTTTCGTCCTGTAACTTTATCTCCTTTTGATTTTGGTCCTATTAACTTTCAATTTTTTTATTTTCATCCTATAAGTTTACCCCTTTTTGATTTTGGTCCTATAACTTTACCTCTTTTATACATGAATGGGGTGTCATAGGACCAAAATCAAAATGAGGCAAAGTTACAGGACGAAAATCAAAATTTGAAAGTTAATAGGACCAAAATCAAAAGGAGGTAAAGTTACAGGACAAAAATAATAATTTTCCCTAAATAATAAGTTACAAAATCTCTATCTCTAATCTCTGATATACACAGATTTAATTTCTCCTCCTCCATCACACTTGCTACACAGTCTGCATAGAGCCCACGAAAGCGAGAAAACCAGTGATAGTGTTTCTCTCTCTAGGAAATTAATTGTTTTAACATATATATTTTCACTCTGAAACGACATAGAAGGACTCAGAGGCGGCGAGTACGAAGGACTCGGGTTTTTTTCTTCATAAATACGACTTTTGAGGGTATAGATTTTGGGTTTTCTATTTGAGCCCATAAAAGTCGGGTTCAGTCTATATTTTTTTAGAATATTGATAAGACTGTTTCTGATTTTTTTGGGATTTTTCCGTATAACTGAATATATCAAACCCTAGGGATCTTTCTCTTTTGGTGTTTATTCTTGGATATCTTTTTGGTTATAGGGTTTGATTATCTCTGCATCTATTCACGTGGGTATCGTTTATTATTGAAGGATTGCTCTGTTTTGGGGTTGTTTATGCGTGGAGTGGGGATAATTTTTAGTGGGCTTTATTAATTTGATTGCGGTTGAGATATTAGTGGTACTTTTGGCTTGCTTTTCTTGAGCACTGATGCCTTTGGAAGCTGTTAATTGAAGCTTTTCGTGGATTTTGAAGTGCATAAGTTCGTATTTTGGGATTGATTGAGTGGAACTATTGTTGATTGACTGGATAGAGTATATTCTGGGCTTGATTAAACCCTAGTTACCTTGTTCATCGCAATTCATATTCATTGATTTAAATGTGCGTTTATTGGAGGACTATAACCATCGCCTTTTGAACTTTTCTTGCTGGGGATCCTTGCTGATTAGCATTGGAGCAGGATAAACAGGATTATTGTAGAGAGAATTTTTTATCTAGTATATTAGTTAGTCTTACTCTTGCGACAATGGACTTTTGATTTTGTCGAGATATGGAGCAATAATTAGGCATTGATGCACGGAAGCGGATGTGTAGTCATTAACTCTTGGCGGAAAAGTTGATTCCCTCTTCATTTATGTTTCATAGTGATAATGAATTGTGCTAGTTATGGAAAGAAGTGAGCCCACTCTAGTACCGGAATGGTTGAAAAATGCAGGCAGCTTGAATGGCTCTACATCATATCCAGGTAACTGCTTGCTAACCTCTTAATCAAGCAATTGTAGAATTTTTCCTTTTCTTTTGCTGGTTAAAAATGCTATTTTTTTTGGTTTAGATGATCAAACCTCGTCAAAGCTTGCAAGAAATAGGTCACTTGTGAATAGTAATGGTCATGATGTTGCACGATCTTTTAGCTCTGACAGAACTACCTCGTCATATTTCCGCCGAAGTTCTAGTAGTAAAAGTTCTGCCCGCCTGAGGTGTCAAAGTACTTCTGAAAGGCAACATAATAGAGACTGGGAGAAGGATGCATGTGATTCTTGTGAAAAGGACAAGTCCCTTGTGGTGGACCATCGGCGATGGGACTTTTCAGATGCATCAATGAACTCCTTAAGTAAATTCGAGAGGGATGGATTCATGCGTTCTCATTCGCTGGTTTCTGGTAAACATGCAGATACATGGCATAAGAAAGTTGCAACTACTTCAAGCACTACGAGTGGAACTTATGCCAATGGTTCAGTTACCAGGGGTAGCCCCATTGGTGGGATGAAAAATAAAATTTTCCAAAGAGATTTTCCATCATTGGTAGCAGAGGAAAGAGCATCTGTTCCTGAGGTTGGAAGAGTCCCATCTCCTGGCTTAAGTTCGGCAATTCAGAGCTTACCCATTGGCTCCTCAGCTATTGCCAATGGTGAAAAGTGGACTTCAGCTTTGGCTGAAGTCCCTGTTTTAGTTGGAGGCAATGGGTCAGGCTTCTCATCTGTGCAGCAAGCTGCTCCATTAAGTTCTACATCTGCGACTTTGGGTATGAGCAGCAGTCTGAATATGGCAGAAGCTGTAGCACAGGCTCCAAATCGTGGTCAAACAATTCCCACTGTAAGTTTTATTGTCTTTGTGTACATAATAGGGATGACCAATAAGTGTTGTAATAGCATGATACTCACCTTTTTCCGTTCTATAGTTATCTGAGGGAGTGCAGAGACTTGAAGAACTGGCTATAAAAAAATCCAGGCAATTAATTCCTGTAACACCATCAACACCAAAAGCATTGGTAAGAGAGAATTCTCACTTCCTTTTAAGCTATGGCATATATATATTTTTTTTAGTAGTTTGAAGAATTGTCCAACTTCTTATCTGGTTAAATGTATGAATTATGCTTTTATTACAGTCTCAACTGGATTTCTTTTGTAACCTACACATATATTGATGTATATAAATGTGGGGAAAATGGGGAATTTGCTTCTAGGATTCCCAATAGCAAAGTCCAAAAATTTCACTGCAGTCTAGTCCCCTAATTAATTTTGGTCTGAGTGACTCATTTAATATTCAATTTAGCTTGTATATGTTCTGCAGCTTTGTGGCAAACTGGTAGTACATTTAACTTTTGCCTACCTTGGACTAGTTTATATGTTGCAATCACTAGTTTAGCGAAGTACTCTGAAAGTTTGAACAACTTTCAGCTCTGGATCTTCTTGGTTGTGAACCTTGTGGAAGGCATATATTTGATTTTTTTGGGATATGCTCTTATATCTGTCTCTTTCTGTTCCATAATCCAAATTGGTATTTGAATGAATAATTTTGAGGAATGTAAGTGCAGAATCTTTATGTAGTCACTGACAATTGTTGATTGTGGAAAGGCTAATAGTTGAAAATTCTCAGGTTGAGATTTGTAAGATCATATTACGAGTTAAATTTAAATAACCGTTAATCAATCTAAATCTTTTATAGCATTCTTCCGTTATTTTCTTTCGAGCACATTGTTTCGTTGTTTGTGAATATTTGGTTTCTGCTTCATGCAATGTATCTGTGTTCTTTTTATATAAATAAATCATGAATTCAGCAGTCTATGCAGTGTCACTGTGGACTGCATCTGCATTCATTAGATATTCTTAAAAGAAAAACTATTTGAATTTGCTGTCAAATGAATATATTCTTTTCTTTCTGTCAGAGCTATCATCATGTTCGAAGCTTTATATGTAGAATTATGATGGACACAAGTTATTAATAAACGTGAGTTACACAAATATTGGTTTTTTCAAGCTTAATATATGATATATGAATTCCTTTATTTGCTTTATTTGTTTGGAGAAAGTGCCGAACTTATGACACATTTGCTGAAATATGTTGATTGATCATCTACTGTTGGTCGGCTGCATGAACTTCATATGTCCCGAGTCAATACATAAATTAAAATTTGGTACATCATAATTCAATTAGAGAGATCTCAGTAAGTACATCCGTTGTCGATGATGTCCTTTATTTCATGTTTTTGTGTACCTGTAATTGATGCAGAAAGCTGGAATACCTGTTTTGTAGATTTATGTTCATGACCAATTTCATGCAGTTTGAGGTTGAAAAAGATTTTTTAACTGTATTATTTAGTAATTAGAGTGTGGAGGCAAACTGAAACCCTGGATCATGATGTGTTGTTATTTTGAAACAATGAAAATTTTGAAATTGCTGTTTTCAATATCTACGTACAAATAAATACTAGCAATATTTTCATTGTAAACTGTAAACTATAGACTAAAAGGTCCCTGATAAATCCTTCCAGTATTTTGAAGGAATAATGCTTTCTGGTTTGATCAAAGATGATGACCAAACCATCAAGAATCTTCTGCCGACACTTCATCTGGACTACTTAAGATTGTTATATATGGGCTTATGTCTGAAAAATAATTGAAAATACACATTTGATATGTATTTTAGGTTCCATAACCTGTAAAATCGAGTAGTTCTTAGGCTTTTGTGGTTACTTGAGTTGATTAATTCTGGTTGATGACTTTCTAAGGGGGATTATAGAGTATTTGATTAAGTAAATTATTACTAATGCTGATATTCTCTTCAGGTTTCAAATTCTCCGGATAAACAGAAACATAAAGTGGGAGGGCCTGTGAAGGTTGATGTTTCAAAGACATCAAATGCGGGGAAGCTCCATGTTCTCAAGCCAGTGAGGGAAAAGAATGGTACTTCTCCAATGGCAAAAGACAGCTTGAGCCCAACAGGTGTTAGCAGACCTCTAAGTTTTACACTTGCTTCTCTATCTGTTTCTGACCGCAAGCCTGTAATGACTGTGCTGGAGAAGAGACCCACTTCCCAAGCTCAAAGCCGGAATGAATTTTTCAACTCCGTAAGGAAGAAATCTATGGTGAATGCTTCGATTGCTGATTCTCCCACACCGATGTCCTCATCTGTGCTGGATTCTGGCACTCCAATATCTCCATCCTTTTCAGATAAGATCTCCAACATGGATGACTTGCACATCTCGAATAGTTCTCAGACTGGTGATTCCCCAGGTTTAAGCCCGGTTGGGAAGGATGTGTCTGAGATAAAAGGCGATTTGACCAGTAACGCTTCTGATGAGCAGAAGCGTGTTAGCAATGGAAAGAAGCATCCAAGCTCTGACCCTATAATCTCAGAGGAGGAAGAGGCTGCGTTCCTACGTTCTCTGGGGTGGGAGGAAAATGCTGATGAGGGTGGTCTGACTGAAGAAGAAATCAATGCCTTCTTCAAGGATGTTGCTAAGGTAAGCAGTATTTGCCTCAAACTGAATCTGTTTCTTTTGCAGTTTTGTGAATGTGTTTCTTAAATTATTATTAATTGAATGTTGAGCAGTACATCAATTTGAAGCCATCCCTTAAAATCTTGCAAGGAGAAGAGCTGAACTTCTTGTCCCCGTTCAACTCACATATTGGGGCCATTTCGGCTGGGTTAAGTTCATCCAAAACTAAGCTGGAATCTTGATTACTGGAAACGGCGAGACAGTCCCTGTGTTGTAGAGGTGTCTTTCTTTCTCGTTTCGTTTGTGGATGTTCAGGCGCAAGAAGTGAGAAGGTGAGTCTGATAGTTTTGCCGTTTCATGGAAGTAGAATAGGAATAAGTTAGTGATGACGACTTCTGATGACCGTTGCTATTTGTGGGCATTATAGTTTTTCTGTTTCTTCTTTTTTACTTTTTCATAAGGTCAAAAAAATTAGTAAGAGAGTAGAAAATAGGTTTTTATGAAGCTATGCTCCAACTCGAAGACATTGCTTGTCTTCATAGTCGGGGTCTTGACACCACTTGACTTTTTTGAACAGGAAAACATTTTGAAGAATTGATATATTATTTCCTTTTTATGGGGGGAAAAAAAGAAAAGAAAAGAAAAATCGACTATTTAATAGTAGTATCTTTTATGCCTCTCTAAGGTTTTGCTTCATTTTATTGAATTGGTGGTCTATGTTTTGTGCATATTTTGTACCATGTTTCATAGAAGAAGTTTTTATCTTTTATTTCCAATTAAATAATTCGTGATCACATGAATTCTTATGTTCATAATCTTCAACTCTTTTAGCTTAATTATATAAAGAGTTGAAAGAGAAATACATGAATTTGATTCACAAATCTAAAATCCATGAATTTCATTACAAATTTAAAGTGGACCTTATATATATGTTTTTGTTAAGATTGTTTTGTATTTGTGATAAAAATGAGATGAATTTTACGTAATAGTTTACCGAAGTATTAGAAGGAGTTATACTTACAATGTAACGACAATTTCTTAATTTTAGCACTGTTGTATATATCCCAATTTTTTAAAATCAAATAAAGTTATGCTCTTTTGATTTTATTGTTTTTATTTAAATTTTTATGATATCTTTCATTTGGCAATAAGTTGTCAAATATAGTATGTTGATAATTCTTATATACTTCCTCAGTTCACGATAAATGGTCCACCACAATAAATGGTCTACTTACCTAAAATGGAAAATTTACAATTATTATTTTTATTTTTTATACACATATATTCACTTTTACACATCACATCAAGTACTTTTTTAATAATTAAATATTTTTATATACTAATACACTCACTTTTACACATCAACTCTTCTTAATAACTGTGAATTGCAAATGTAGTCTAATTTTTGTGGACGGAGGGAGTATATCTTAAAGAAGGTGGTAATAGTAATGTAAAAAGTTGTGCTTTATCTGGTAGGTGGTAACTGTATATATCTATAAAATTTATTCTACTCATAAAAAATGAAATAAATACACAAGTCGATATTCTTTAAATCACACATTGGTTAAAAAAAATCAATATATTTATAAATTGATTCACAATATTTGCATAGAAGCATTTTTTTTTCTTTATAGAAACACATTTTTTTCTGCACAGAGTCCATTTATAATAAATGTCAAATTTGTGAATTATTTTGTAATTTTCCCCAATTAAAAATATGTTTGGTCACATATGATGATTACTTTTATTTAATCGAATCACAAGCAATATTAGTTCTTGCACCTAGGAGTGGTCATTCGGTTATTTCGGTTCGATCATGTATTGAGCCAAAAAAGATCGATTTTTTTTATATACAGACCGAGCTGAATTACGGCTTGGATCGAACTAATTTATTTCAGTTTCAGTCAATTCAATCCATTTGGCCAAAATAAGTTCTAAAAAAAACTATGTTTCATCTAAATAAATATTATATATTTAGTTCAATACCAACAAATTAAAAGAATACAATAAAAATTTAATCAATATTTAAACATACAATACAAATTTTTATCAATATTTAAATAAATATAATACAATTAAGTTTAATAAAGTTCACAATATTAATTTATAAAGTTCACCGCAATTCAAAGTTTTACACAATATTAGGGTTTACATTATACTTTTATAATATACTATTATATATATATATATATAATTAATTTCTTATAATTAAAATTGGATCTATTCAGTCTTTTTGTTTATTCGATTCTAATAGTCCAAAATTGAAGTGAACTGAATCTAATTGAACAAATTTTTAAAATTTTAAAACCGAAAACTTTAGAATAGAACTAAACATACTGAAGTTTATAAATTAATTTAATTGGGTTTTTCTGGGGTGGGGGTTGTGGCGGGTGTTTAATGGCCAAGGTAGCTAGCTCCTTTGGCCAAGCTAACAACCTCAAAAGGCTTTACCACATTTTCAACTTAGCATTAAGGACCTCCAATAGTTTGTATTTAATTAATTGAGTCTGCAATTAGTCGCTTAATCGAGGACCAAATGCAGTTTTAGGTCCATATATTTGCTAAAATTACTAATAAACCTTTACATTATAGAAGAACAAAAATCTAATCACCATCTACGTCTGCACCTTAAAGGTTCACTTTTGAATTTTTACATGATCGTTGAAATTTAACTCTAATCCTAACAGTTTGTGGATTATAAATAGGCTATTAATACATAACAGAATAATTTTTTAATTAAAAAAAAAAAATTATAATATAACGTGATTTAATTTACATATAATATTTAATATTTAAAAAATCAAACATTATTGAAAAGATTACTCTATTTAATGCTCAATATTTCTATTATTTTATATGTTTTTCAAATTTGAATAAATTGTTACCTTTTATCTCACTTCATATCTAATATATATACATATAACAATAAAAATAATTTCTTTGTATAATTATCATAAAATTATATTAAAATTAAAATAAATTTTTTAACATGCTAGTCGGACTTAGTCAGCCCTCAAATTAATCTTCTATATATTATAAAGAAAGGAAGGGCAAAAATCAATACTCCTACGTACAATTTGATGTTTAGAGTTTAGACTACTTTCCTCGTGCATTTCATAGACACTCGTACGCATGCACTATATTTTTATTAATAGATATATATTAGGTTTAAATTCGTAATTTTATTTTGTATAATATTCATACATCTTAAAAACAGATCATACCGACCAAATCATTTTATTTAAATTTATATATATTTGTGTTAGATAAGCTGTACGTAAATATATTTAAATACTATTGATAATAATTTTGTTGCTTTGTCTCTCATATTTTAAAATTTATTAAGGCAAATAGCACTTTAATTTGCAGGTGATAAACTACTAGCCTGCTAAATTGCTGTGTGAGATAAAATTATATAGTCATGAATTTATTTACATCACATAATTAACATAGATTATTTAAACAAGGGAAATACCTAAAATCCATAATTTGAGATGACTAAAATGCCAAGAATGATGATTATGGTGTTGAGTTATATGGAGTCACGCTGCTTCACGTTCCACATCGGTTTAAAAGCAGTAATCAAATTTTATGAACTTTATTAAGTGAAAATTTCGACAATAAATATCAGTCTAATTTATCGTATTTTTTCCATCAAAAAATTGGTGATTTTTCTCGTTTGATAGTATTTTCAAATATAATAATTTTTTATGAGTTGAGTTAATAAATTTGTGTATTCTTTATTTTGTTCCTTTTTTTTTTTTTTTAATAACTTGTTGAAATTAATTCCTAAAATATGGGTTTGTTGTATTTATCAGTGATGCAAATGGTGGCCGCCTAGGCGCTTGGCGGCACCCGGCCGCCTACGCCTATGCTTTGGCGATGAAAAATGGCGGACGGCAGATTTGGCGCCGCCTAGGCGGCCTCGGCGGTGACATGATTATGGCGGGTTCGGCGGGTTTGGCGATTTTTGGATTTTTTTTTTTTAAGATTATGTTTATGACTTTATTTTTAGAAGCCTGAAGGAGGCATACTTTTGACGGATTTTTAAAATTTAACGTCTATATTTAATATTTATTAAATAAACTAATAATTAAACTAATCTAAACTAAAGTAATACTTATAGTCTTATACTAATAACTATTAACTAATATTAAACTATTAATTATGTTTTATTTTAAGTTTACTATTTATTGTGAAATGTATATTTTTATTAGAAAAAATTAATATTAGTAGATTTTTTTTAAAAATAATTAGAAATATATTAAAAAATCTTGGTGCCGCCTAGGCGGTGCCTAGGCGGCCTTGGCGCTTGAAGGTGGTCGGCCGCCCGCCGAGCGCCATTTACACCCTTGGTATTTATATATATATTCACTTTCAATTTTCAATTTTCAATTTTCAATTTTCAATTTAGGCCCGTAAAGTCGTAAACCTGTGTCGGAAGGTAACATGAGGCCCATTATTAGGGTAATAGAGCTACACTGTAGTCCACAGTTCACTACAGACTACTTATATCTATATCTATCTAGTGTGTGTTTAGGGGTGTGAGAACTAAGTAGAAATGAAAGATTAGGGTCAACTCTCTAATTAATTAGTACTCTATCAACTTTTTTTTTTTGTTATATACTTTGTTTATTATAAAAATTAGATTTTAAAATTTAGGGGCTTTCAAATTTTTATAAGTATTAGTGTTGTATGTATTAGGTGTATTTGTGTTGCACAATGCACTTTAAACTTGTTCTTTTCTTGGGTGTTTAATTTTATTTTTTTTGAGTAGTATGAGCATATATATAGTGTGATAGTGATGAATTTTTCAAATATTAAGTTTCAAAAATTCAAAATAGGATCTATTTTAAATTTTAAAATTCTAATTCTAATTATAGATGCTTAATACTAATAGTTGTAACTGTTCAAGAAAAATTAATGTTGAAAAATGCATTTGATTTGCATAGGAAATTTCGGCATATATTATAATAATTAATACTTCAAACATGAAACACATAATTGTCGCAAAAAAAAAAAAAAAAAAAAAAAGAATGTATTCAAATGATCAAAATTTTAAAACGAAATGTTAAGTGGAGAGAGTTAGCTGGGGCGACACTTGCGATCTTCCACAAGTCCAGAAATTGTAAATTGGATTTATAATAAAATAAAAATAAAATAAATCATAAAGTGTAACTATCATAACCGATCATTAATTCCTTGTTAGAAAAATAAACAAAAAAGAATGCTACCTATGAATTATTGGGTATAACCAGGGAGCTAGTTCACCTGGCCACCGGACTCCTCACTTGAGTGAGTGATCTGGGTTCGATTTTCTTTGAAAACGAATTAGGAGGGAGATATAAAGATGGACTTGGAGATATTTTTGGGATGTAAGGAGACTTGGTGAATTAATTTCTAACAACTAACATTTACCTGATAAAAAAAAAAATTATTGGGTATATTTTTTAACGTATCTGGACATGATCATTGACTACATGTTAATTAACGACGAAAATAAACTAAAAATATCCAATAAGTTCTTGGTATATATTTTCAACAAATAACATTATCATATATGACCATTGATCATTGACAGAGAGACTGATCTAGTTTGTCTTTTCGTAATTTATCTTTCGATTTATATTTATGTATAGTATGTTTTAGTTATATATGAAATAATTAATATATATTTATATATATACACCACAATTCTTCTATTTATGATCAGTAAAAATTAAATAAAATTTAGTCTCATATAAATATATATATACGATATACTGTTTTCCATTTTAATTAATCTGGTTGACCATAGACGTATTTTCAGACCAATACTCTAGCGTGAAGTAATGAACATGTTAAATATATTTTTATTTACTATATGTAAATATCAGTAGCTCTAACAATATTATTTAATTGAGTTGAAGTCATGAAGAAGAGAGAAGGTGGAGGAGAAGTTGATAATTAATATATATATATAATATTCAGGATATTGAGAGTTTCAACCGAGAAGAGTGGGAATTGGAAAGAGAATGGAGAGTCTTCCAGTTGACAATTTATAGATCTAATCCTAATTATAATTATTAACTTCGTTCATATTTTCGACGGATAGATAGTTTTATCTTACGAACCAAATGAGCCCTAAATATTTTAACAAATAAATCTAGG
This sequence comes from Prunella vulgaris, assembly GCA_026898435.1. Classification (NCBI taxonomy): domain Eukaryota; kingdom Viridiplantae; phylum Streptophyta; class Magnoliopsida; order Lamiales; family Lamiaceae; genus Prunella; species Prunella vulgaris. The sequence continues at coordinate 1,666,658 of JAPKLY010000014.1, read as the reverse complement.
ATATTAATATATAGTGATTGGCTGGATGGAATTTATACAATTAATTTTAAAGCAAATAAAAACGACACAAATTAAATGATATCATTATAAGTACCAAAAGCCACATATAATTTTGTGACATTAATTTCACAATTCACACAAATTAAGTTGATATCCAACAAATTACAAATCAAATAAATTTTCTCGCATGCACCTTAAATTTAATATGGTTTTTTTTTTTAAAAAAGAGGAAAAGAAAATGTGTTTCCCGATGTTAGTAGTGGCGTTGTAGTAATTTCAGAATATTGGCATAAAAAGGATAAATAAAAAAGGGGTTTAAAGTCAAAACTAGATGCGTCCTTGATGGCTTTGGTTAATTTCGGACGAGGGAATTGACTTGTGTGCTTCCAGGTATAACACTTATTATAATACTCCATCATCTATCTATCTAGAGAGAGAGAGAGAGAAGAGGAATTGCAGAAGAGAGAGAGAGAGAGAGAGAGAGAGAGAGAAACAGTAGTCTCCATGGGAAGTCAAGAAGAAAAAAGTGATGATCAATTAGCAATTGGAACATATCAATATCATGATCTCTCACTCAACCTCCTGCAGCAGGATGCTCCAAATAAAGTAGAATCCGTTGTTGGATCAAAGGATGGAGAAGCTGATCAAAATCCTGCCCCCAAGGAATTCAAAAAAGATGAGGTAATTATTAATATATAAAAATTACTATAATTTCTTCAATATATATATATATATATAATTCCTGATCATACAAATTAATTAATTAAATAAATCCTATATATATATATATATATAGCTATGTGTTGTGCAGATGAAAATGAATCGCATGAAGGAGGAGAACAAAATGTTAAGAAACGCGGTGGAGCAAACCATGAAAGACTACACCCATCTCCAGACTCAATTTTCTACCATTCAACAACATATGATGATCAACAACAAGCAGAATAATAATTATAAGGTATATATAAATAATAAATTAATTCAATCTAGCTAGCTATATCTTAATTTAATTAATTTCCCCCTGCAGCTTCATCCTGATGTTGTTTATATATATATATGGTTGTTACATCACGTACGCTCTAATTAATATTTTGAAAAAGAAAAATAGCTGGCTAGAATAATATCTATCCATGGTACATATATATATATATATATATATATATATATATATATGTGGTTAATGAAAATAAAATATATAATTAATATTTATTTTAAATATTTCTTGAAAAAATATATATATTTGATTAGGATCCGGAAACGAGGAGGTTGTTGCTCAAAGGAATAATGGGGAGTGATGAGAATAATGAAGGTGGAGGGCGTGAATTAGAGGAAAATGATGAGCTGCTGGGGCTATCTCTGAGGGTACGGAGTGATGATGATCATGCAACTCATGATCATACAGTAGGAGGAGGAGGAGGAATAAGTATGAACAACATCATCAATAATTCTTTTTCGCCCCCTAATAAAAGAGCTAGGGTTTCTGTCAGGGCAAGATGTGAAGCACCCACTGTCAGTATACCTTCTTCATTTTCAATATCATTAATTTCATAAATTACGTACTAACAATATATATTAACTTTTATAATTTGGTTTATGAATTGTGCTATCTAAATCATCTTGAATGATCAGTGAAAAAAGTAATTATGATCGATCACTTAATTATAAATTAATTAATACTATAATTTTAATTCTATATATATTTATTTGCTGCAAAATATATATATATATATCTGGATTTGTTGAAAATGATGCGTGTATATATATTTAGAGATCGAGGTTGAGGTTGGTTTTGTGATTATAATAAATTAAATTAGATGAACGATGGATGTCAATGGAGAAAATACGGGCAAAAGATAGCTAAAGGAAATCCATGCCCTAGAGCCTACTACCGTTGCACTGTATCCCCTGGATGCCCCGTCAGAAAACAGGTCTCCTATATATATACACTTCCTCCCTACCTACCTACTACTACTATTATTATTATTATTAAGTTAATTTTAATTACTTTCGTACTTAATTGAAATGACGACTATTATTAATTAATTAACTAGGTGTGTATATATATATGTGTGTGTAAAATTAATTAGGAAATGATGAATGGAATTAGTAATTAAGTAGTGCATGCATGCATGCAGGTCCAAAGATGTCTAGAGGATACATCAATCCTGATCACCACTTACGAAGGAACGCACAACCATCCGCTGCCCGTAGGTGCAACCGCCATGGCATCAACTACAACCTCATCATCCTACTACATCACCAACCCTTCTTCTTTCCCTAATTACAACAATGACAAACAACCACACTTTCCTCAATATCATAATACCCTCTTCACTTCCTCACCAAATTACCTAATTAGACCCCTAAACCCACCTAGTAACTATTATGACCCCACAAACAATATTGCCACCTCATCAAATTCTTCTTTTTTTATCCCTAAACAACCCAACTTCAATGGAAACACCCAACTTAATTTCCCAATTCCTAATCGACAAGTACAAGAATCAAATCAAGATAGTTTCAACAAAAAATTCTTGCTCCAAAATGTAAGTGCAATTACTTCTGATCCTAAGTTTAGGGTTGCCGTTGCGGCTGCCATTTCGACCCTCATTAATAATAAAGAAGCCACTAAAGAGATCAGTGAAGGCGGAGGCGGTGGCACCATCAAGGATCAAAAGACTAATTGGATTCTTGAATCGAGCAACCCTTCGTCCACCCAATAATTTAATTTTAATTATACAAAATTAATTAAAAGCTGCATGTGCTAGCTTCTAATTAATTTGATTGTTATATAGAGAAAATTTGAAAGATGCATGCTCCCTTACATTATAACTTCTTCTTCTTCTTCTTTTTTGGGTAGTAATTAAAATGTTTTGTGATTAGAGAACATTAAATTTTGGTATGGATTTCAAGGTAAGATTATATATGTATAATATATATATATATAGTGCATGTTGTCAGCATGGAGTTTCCACGTGAAGCCTTGACTGTTGTAAAACTCAAGATACTATTGAAAGCTTAATTAGAAGATACACAGACTTTTGTTTATTTAATTTATTTTTCTAGTCAGTTTTCCTAGAAATTTGGATCAGATCCCCCATCTATACTAATTATTTGATATAATAATATGCTATAAATCAATTAATTTATTCGAGGATAATCTATCTTATAAGTTATAACATGCCCCAAATTTAATGTTGAATCTTTTGCATCTGGCCTCCTTTTGATATATGTTATTTATAATAATTAATTTAAAGCTATCCTTGAATTTTTTAGGGCTAGGGTGACTTTTGTTAAATGCAAAGGACGTCCCTCCATTAATTAGCATTAAACCAACGTAATTAGCATCAAATAATGGGCCAAATGCTTGCTAATACCACCAAGCAGTGCAGTGGTTTTTGATTAATAATTAATTATAAATTTATTAAATGGAGTGGCTAATTGAGTTTATGTAGCCCATGGGATGGAGACCTAGAAGACGACAATTAAGAATGTTAGGTGACCCTATCAAGATGGAAATCCACGTAACGAACCCTATATTTGATCAAGTAAAAATTAATTAAATGACTGTTTAATTTAAAATAATTTAACTATTGGATTATTATTTTTTAAATGATTTCTATTTTCAAGACACAACCTTTTTGTTGGAGACCGAGTAGTGTGTATTTTTTTTTATTTTTTTTAAAGTTATAGTTGGGTTTGGGAGTATATCATCTCATCCATAATTTCATAACTTGGGCTTTGAAAGCCCAAAGATTGCGATAAAATTGGGATAGAAAAAGGCCATTCCAAAGATGCGTCCATATTGACATAATTTAGGCCTAAAAGCCCAAACAAATATGCTGAAATTTGGGGCTGAAAGAGGTCAATTCATGGCTAATTTGGGCTTTAGAAGAAACTTGCACTCAAACATCTTGTCTGGAATATTCTCTCATGGAATGAACTCATTCAAGTTGTAACATGCTCAATTTGCATTACAGATGTCTTGATCTCTAGGACCCTATTAAGACGAAACTGTTTATGGGGTTATGACAAAATTTGATCCCAAGAAACTAATGTTTACCTCTCATCAAATCCAAGCATTTTAAATAGGGTATAGTACTCTCTGTCTATGAAAAAATATGTTCGAATCTGATGAGTAAAGTGATTATTTGTAAAAATATACAAGGACAATTTTAACTAATTAAATGTTATAGTATTGTCGGTTGGAGTGCGAAGATAAAGTGATTGTCCATATAAAGGGAATGTGAATTTTTTATGGACATACATATATATTTAACCAAGCATATACATTTGGTGAACATAAATAAATTAATATTTTTAGCATTTAGAATGGTTTGTTTGATTCTAAAATTGTCCTCAAGGTTTGTGAAGGACAGAGCTCTAACAAAAGATTGTCGAGAGCTAGGGAGGTTTGATCTCTAAATTGGATTTCTTCGTCAAATTTGGCCCATAAAATCTTGTGAAAAATTTAATAAAATATATACACTTTGATCTTGCTTGTAGAGGAGCTGTGTAATCCGATTATAAAGAAAAGTGGCTCTAAGTCTTGTGATCATGAGGATTATGAATCAATTGATGAGTTGTGGAATAAAACTTTTTTCAAAATAGATTTAGTTCCCTTTTAATGAAGAAAAGAATAAAGCATCCCTAGTTGCTTTATTTACTCCATTCAAAAGGAGTGTCACGCTGAGACCTGAAGATGAAGATGAACTTCAACGATGTTGTATGCAGTTTGTTGGGGGTATCAACATCTTTGTTTCTTTTATTACCAGAAATCAAGAAAATGCGACAGAGGAAAATCAAGATGGACAGATTGAAGATTATAAGTGAGGCATTGCATGAAGCAGAAGCAAGATTGACAAGGTATCAAGAAAGACATGATCGCATTCTTGATCATATGTGCTCTTATTACTTAATAAACCACAATATGGAAGAGGCCCTGGTCGGAGCTCGGGCCGCCATGAATGAAGCTTTGGAGCTTGCTGTCGCTCTCAGGAAATTGCAACTTGAGACCGTTGTTTCATTCTTAAAATGACAGTCACATTGTAATAAGTCAGAGTTTATCTCGCATCGCCTTTGAACTAGTTGATAATCGATAGTAACCCTTCTTTCTTTTAATATCACTCCTTTGAATATGTGATATTACAACTACTCGAAATGCAGGAGATTTGCAGGCACATCACAGTGATTTTTGCCATTTTTTTACGAGCTACAGAAAACAAAACAAAGGCATATATTCTAGTGATATCTAATATGCGAACGAATGAATGCACAAGTCCAAAAACATAAGTTAAAAAATAGTGCATAAACAAAACCAAGCAAAATAACGTGAAACAATTTTAAATTTAACCAATGTCACATAATAGTGATAAAAAACTGGAGAGAAATGGGTCCAGAGCATAAATATGTAGGTCTCGGCAAAACTGGTACAGAAAAACAAAACCAAAGGATAAGTCTTAAGCCTTGAGGCGACCATAAAACTTCTGCTTCTCTTGGGTTGTCTGGAAACGTCCATGTCCAAACTTGGATGAAGTATCGATGAACTTGAGCTTAATCTCTTCCAGAGCAACACGAGAAGTCTGGTTCAGAAGAGTTTGACGGAGAGTAACAACCCTCTTCTTAGGTCCAACACAGCAACCCTTGATCATCAGGAAATCATCCTTCACTACACCATAGTGAGGGAATCCTCCCATAGGAGTAACATCTTTCTCAGTCCTGCATCATTATTAAAAGAATTGTCATTGGTCAAGACTTAAACCTCCCAACGTCTCAAACAAAAAATTATTTGTTTGAAAGTAAATATTTACATACATATATGGTGTATATATAATGCTTAACTAGAGAGCTATTACAGACAACATTTTGTAAATGTTACCTGTCAAACTCAGTGCTGGCATTGTGGTCATCAGTTCCTGCCTTGCCGAGCCTGTAGATCTTCTTGTTCATTTCAGTTCTGTGATGGTATCCATTCTGACCAGCCCTAGCAACAGTAAATGAAACTCTAGCAGGATGCCAAGCTCCAATACAAGCCACCTTACGAAGACCCCTGTGGGTTTTCCGGGGCAGACGTGTGACACCCCAACGAGTAACAACACCTTCATAACCCTTACCCTTGGTAACACCAATAATGTCAATCATCTCATCTTTCTGGAATACAGCATCAATTGGGACCTGCTTCTCAAAGAACCCATAGGCAAAGTCAACCTTCTGGGCAATAGTCCCACCATTCACTTGAATCTCCATCAAGTGTGCTTTCTTTTGTTTGAGCCCCTTCATTTTCCTTATCTGCGCAATGAAAGAATCCAAATAATGTTCAAAATTAAACTATTGGTTTAGCATTATTACCTTGACAAAATAGTTATAAAAGAATGAAACATTTTACAAAATTTCATTCACTAAGCCACTTTCCAAACAAATAAGGTATAGCAGAATGGTTCTTGATACCTGTGTGTGAGCCAAAACACGAATAACACAGGAATACTTCTTCAACTTCTCCAGTTGAGACTGGATATCCTTCTTCCCCTCATCAGACTCAATTTTTTTCGAGTACTTGGTAAAAGCCTTCTTCTTGGACTTGCTCCAGTTCTTGTAGAACCTCCTCTTTACCTCCTCACTGAGATGCTGAGCCCAAACAGTGTTCAGGCAGCGAAGACCACGGGGTGTCTTCACATATCCTACCACTCCAACAATAACCATGGGTGGTGTTTCAATAATGGTAACAGCCTCACATGTCTCCTTTTTGTGAAGTTCTGCAATCACCATAACAAATTGCTTCATTTAATGGAGTACACAGAAACATCTAAAGTGAAATGTGGGTAACAAAAGCTGATAAAATTTTCTAAGCATTAGAGGAACAAACAAAAGCAACAATACCATTAAGAAAACCACATACATAACAAAAAATCATGATATATAGGCTACATAATGACAAGGCCGAATTTATGTAGAATTGAAGAGAACATAGCAATTGGCCCAAAATGGCAACTGCTATGTGCAGCAAGAAGAATAACCAGGACAAGAAAACACAAAGGATGATGTTTAAAGAATTGACAGAGAGTGCATCTAATTTTAATATGCAACGGAGGATAACTTCAAAAAAATACAGGCAACTATAAATAGATAGAAACAAGTAATTTACTTGATCCAGGCTTCTCCACTTCTCTGACAATGTGGGTCATCCCAGCCTTGTAACCCAAGAAAGCTGTCAGCTTGCAGGGCTTAGTTGGGTCATCCTTTGGGAAAGCCTTCACTGCACCATTCAATGGAAAATATTACCAGGCATGGGCTAGATAAGTTACAGAGCGAGGCAGGGAACAAAACATAATATAGAAATTTGCCACTTAGTACTGATATATATCATTGCCCCATGAACAAGATAAGCGAGATTTAAAGAAAAATAAAATATACCCTTTCCCCTGTGGCGGCTAGCGCGCTTCCTTGGAAGGAAACCGAGGGACCCGTGCCTTGGGTGCTCAAACTTCCTGTGAGACATTCTTCACCTCTTTCACCCTGAAAGGAAAACATATCATTAGTGATTTTTGTTTTGTTTTTTGAAAACGATAAATAAATCAAATAACACGAATCCTGATCCAACTAAAGATGAGTAATTACAAACATCTATGAGTTCATTTTACAAAGTTCCTGATCAATACTGAACCGTCGCGTATACAAAAGCAGAATTCTCTCGGAAATGAGTTTCATTAACGAAATCAAACATTTTCAAAGAAATAGAGGAGAACATCAATAGAACATTAACCTAAATGAACGATATGCTAGTACTGAATTGCTCTGAAATGATCTGAAAAGCGTAGTTTTCTTTAAATATAAAGAATAAAACAGTTTCCTACCAAATCTACAGAAAACGTATCAAACAAAAGATTAACACGCAGAATGTGAAAAGTGAGAGAAATGAGAGAGGCAATGGAGAGGACCTGAGAGCTGCTGCCTGCTGCTATGGAGGACGACGGCTTACAACCGAGTGAAAAACCCTACTTCACTGGGCTCTCACAATTTATAGTATCAATTTTTTAATTATTCTGGTTTCTGGATAATACAATTTTGGGCTGGGCCATTATAATTAGGCCCATTGTATATTAAGCCCAATCCTTTTAAAAAGTTAGTTTGATTCAAGAAGTGTTTTTTTCTTGCCCCTTGCTAGTACTGTGGTTTCAAGACAAACTCGGCCATTTTTTATTATTACAGCCGGTTTTCTAGGTATATACTACTCCATTCGTCTAAAAATTTATTTTACACTTGAAAACAGTTTACAAATTATAAAAGAGTGTTTATAAGTATAAAATTATATAATAAAATAAATATTAAATTGGAGTGTTTGTATGCTATTCATATTCATTAGTTTCTTTAATGAATTAAAATTAACACGTCCCAAACGATCATGTCACATAATAGACGACTCAATCAAGTAAGAAGAAGATGAACTATTTTTATTCATATTTTTCTTGATCGCCATTACATTGAGCTTAAAAATCTCATTACATTCATAACATTTTCCAACACACACCATTTTTGGATAATATAATTTTATCTGCCCCAAATGGTGACATACGATACTTCCCCAGTGTCACCCACTGCTCCAGCCTTTACTTCTATTCTTGTTGGTTCGACGACTTCAACACCAACAGTCCTACTGCTATTCAAGTTACAATACATGTGCACCACCACGACAGACATGAGAAAATTCAATGGGCTGAATTTCAAAAGATGGTAGCAGAATCTATTTGACAACTTTTAGCTTGACAAGATTCTTGAAGGAAGACCCACAAACGCTACCCGCTAATCCCGACGTCCATGCAGTAGCTGCCCAAGATGTATGGAATCATTCTGATTTTTTATGCAGTTGGTGCATAATTGTATTAATCTTCAAGATGTAATTGTTGCATAAGAAATCAGAATGAACTCCAAAATTCAAGGTGTTAGTGAATTGCACTAAATAATGTATCTCGTTGGGGTGAGTAAAAGTTTGTCTGGCGTGCATACATAAATTTTAGAAATTCAAACCTCCAGTATTGAGATTTTTCAGGATTTGATACAATTTTTCCTAGGGTATTTGTGTGTTTTTTCAAGTGTTTTGTGAATCTGATATTAAATACTACAAACATATAAAGTGTTTTCCCCTTCTACAGCCAAAATATATTTTAAAATAAAAAGTATTTATATATATATATATATATATATATGCATAGGATATATGATGTGAAAATTTTAACAAAAATAAAAAGGTAATTAAATGTGTTTACGCTAGTGTGGTAAACTTTCACGTGCTCCGATGAACCATGTCATTAGTTGTCGGCCGAAAATAAAAGAACATGTATTGAATTGAAAATTCAAAAAATGTTGAGTTTTTTAATAATAATCGTGAAGACCAAGATTAAATTGAAAGTTGAGTACAATGTGATGCATTTTTCATAGAATTAATTCCATTTTTTTAATTACACAATTATATTTCACGTCTTCACTGCAAATATAATTTAATCATTTGTTGTTCATCAATTTAAACAAAACAAAAAAATAGTAGGCATCAATTTACATAATTATTTATATTTTATTTTTAAGTGGATAATAATAAAATAAAGACAATAACTTAGAAAAAAGTAGAAAATTTAATATTTATATTTTTATTCATAATTTAAATTAAAAAAATTATAATTATAATATAAATGTAGTCTCATTATAAAGAAATTATGTTAATTAATAATTAAATAATTAAATTTAAAAAAACTTTAATGAATATGATAATATATTGTGAAAGTAAAATAAATTTGTTAATTAAATTTATTGACCCAATATTTTGATAGGTTACTAAAGCAAACTGTGAATTGGGTCAATAATTGCTAACTATGACATTAGAGTTGCCATATAATATTATAGTTTGTTATTTGTATTTTAAAATTATGCACAATCATGTTTTTTTGAAAAGTAGGGAATTAGCAAATGAAAACTTATATTTCAAATTTAAAATTTGAACTTGTCTACGATTCAAATTTAAAATTTGAATTTATAACATGTAAATTAGTGCAAAATTCTTAATTACTTTTTATTTTTAAATTAAACTTATTTTTTATATCATCAGAAGTTAAGATTAACAAACTAATAAAATTGATAAAATTCTGATTAAATAATATGAAAGAAAGTTGTATTTGTTATTTTACAAAAAAAATATAATATATTTATTAAAAAATTATGCATGTTTACAAAAATTAATAAAATACACTTTTTTATTTATTTAAGATTACACTCACTTATTCCTTTTCTTTAATCGTGTGATCTTATATTATAAAAATGGTTATACACTAAATTTTTATTTAGTACATTATTTTATAATAAATATGTTTAAGTAAAATAAATAAATGAGAAAGTTGGGCCAAAATTTCATTAATGGCCTATGAGACCTATATCTAAACCTAAAATTTCAAAAACCCACTTATCCACATTTTACTATCTACTACTCCCTCCGTTCCGGAACTATTTTCATAGTAGTCCCGGGCATGCGAACAAAAAAAAAAGTAAATATGTGAGTGTAAAGTTAAATAATAAAATAAGAAAAAACGTATTTTCTTGACTTTTGTGAAAGAGAAAAGTTTCCTTTTTAGGTGTGTGAAAGAAGAGTTGGGAGGTCCAAATAAGAAAAGTGTGAAAGTATTTTTGGGACGGAGGGAGTATTATACTATTGTAGTCTTGTTCTCTTCCTCAGTCATTACCACGGATTTTCTGCGGCCAGGCATCGCTGCCTCCTCCACCTCAACCGCCGCGTCGTCCCACGCAGGCGCCGCCCACGCCTGTGCGCTACATCACACAGTCGCAGCCTCGCCTCCGCGCTGCCACACGCAACGCACCCCCTGCCGTCCACGGCCACGCCACGCTGTCAACTGGAGGTATAATTGAATCTGATTATATTTTATTAGGGTTTCAAAATTATTTTTTGCAAGTGTGGGCTCAACATTTTTTGCAAACGGATTGCGATTCTGTGACAAAAAATTAGGCGTCCTTGTGAATGGACAAAATTTTGTGTGTACTACGAACAAAGGTGGGTGCATGTAATTGTGCTAACTTAAATTTAATAAAGGCCCATATAAAAATTAATATTGACAATCCAGCCCATTAAATAAGGGAGCACATTGTTGTAGACTTGTAGCAACAACCCACTATAGCACTCACACAGACGAAAGAGCAAGGGACTGACTGTTCCAGTTGCAGTGGCCATCAATGGATTTCTCGTCTCTGAATGAAGCGCTGGCGTTCAAATCATACGATAAGATTGCCGACATATGCGACACCCTCATGCTCCAGGTCATCGCTACTTGTTTCCGATTCAACCCTCCCGTTTCCCTATTATCCCCTTGCAAACCCTAACTTCCTCTCTCTCTTCTCCATTGCATCTTTTCCCGATTCCAGGCTGCATCGGAGGGTTTGGGTTTTGACGAAGAATGGCCGTACGTCGTTCATCTCCTCGGACACATCTACGTCAACGACGTGTAAATTTCATCCTTGTGATTGACAATTAAATATGGTTCATCATTAATATGTTCATTTTGTTTTACAATGCGTTGTAGTGCTTTGACTGATTCGTGAGTTGGTGTGGTGATGATGCTGAAAGTTCTGTGTTGTTTGTTACAGTAATAGTGCAAGGTTTTTGTGGAAGAAGATACCGTTGGCTGTGAAAGAGAGCCAGCCAGAGGTATCCGCGGCATGGAAAATTGGGCAGAGGCTGTGGATGAAGGATTACGGCGGTGTTCACGAGGCCATTCGTGAGTTCAATTGGAGTGCACAGTCCCAGGAAATGGTCGCCGCTTTCTCCCGTAAGTGATTTATTAGTTTGATTGTTGCTGTTTTTCTATAGCAAACTTGGTTTGTTATAGTTGATAGAAAATCATTTGGTTCAATCATGGATCGTATCCAGTGATTATAATAGTGTTTGTTGTCTCGGCGTAGATGCAAATTATGCTCCTAATGCTACTCTGTGTAGACCGTGACAAATTGCTTCAGGACCAGGAAAATTTAATCTGTTTTGCCATCTAATTCTGCCGTTCAAAATCCTTTCTCTTCTTCCATGGTTTGGTCTACATTAGTGTTGCTTCCTATGTTTGTTCGACTACGATAAGTGATGCACAATAGAGCGTAATCAAAGCTCAATTGATGGAAATTAAAAGCGATTGTTATTGATATTGGATGTACCTACAACTGTCAAGGGGAATAAAATCTGTTTAGTATTCATTCAATAATAAAAAATTGACGCAGTAGTTCCTAGTTAACTATTATGTTCCATGGGCTTCTGTACTTGCAAAGTTGTTCACTGACTTCAACTCAGTCACTTGTATACAATAGTAGAAGACTGTCGCACATAGTTATTGTACATTGATGGTTCTTTGTTAATGTTTGTCAGAACCAGCAATAGAAATTTTATCTGCCTTACTGAAGGAGTTTCTTAGTTCTTCTATTCATGATGTTGACATCAACACATTAGCAGATAAAAAAAATTAAACAGAGAACAAAAGAAGTTAAAAAAAACCAATTCTGCAAACCCTAGAATCAAGAAACAAAAACCTAAAACGAAAAACCCTGTAAACCAGAACCAAAAAAGTTAAACACTCCAAACGATCCGAAAAATGTAGGATCAACAAAAAGATTCTCTAAAATGAAATATAAAAAAGGTACTAAAAAATCAATGGAACTGCACAGACGGACATTCACACACCCACAGAATAATAAAAATCAACTGTACACACTCCCATTTCCTAATAATCCCTAATAAAAATGTGTTTTAGAAGAACAAAAT
>JAPKLY010000014.1:1597743-1653462 GCA_026898435.1 Prunella vulgaris | reverse complement strand
TCAAACCAAAAATCACTGAAATTGGAACATGGATGAATACCTATATCTTCAAATCAAAAACCACTGATTTGAACAAAAGGTATTCATCCCTGTTCCAATTTCAGTGGTTTTTGGTTTGAAAATTAAGGTTTTTTTTTTTTTTTTTTCTAAAATGCATTTTTTATTAGGGATTTTTAGGAAATGGGAGTGTGTACAGTTGATTTTTATTATTTTGTGGGTGTGTGAATATCCCTCTGTGCAGTTCCATTGATTTTTTTATTATTTTTTTTAAATTTAATTTTAGGGAATCTTTTTGTTCATCCTACATTTTTCGGATCGTTTGGAGTGTTTAACTTGTTTGGTTCTGGTTTACAGAGTTTCTCGTTTTAGGTTTTTGTTTCTTGATCCTAGGGTTTGCAGAATTGGGTTTTTTGGACTTCTTTTGTTCTCTGATTAATAGAAATTTTATCTGCATTGATGAAGCTTATTTTAAATGGTTTTGGATACTCTATGTTTTCTTTTTACATAACACTGATAGTTTCAGGAACTTGATTCACTTTGATTTATCTATGATGTCAGCCTTGATCATCTAAAGGTTATCGAACAGAATATCAACACAAGATTACTCACGTTTTATGAGTCTTTGCTTGTAATTTAGCAACACTTGTGTTTTTATGTCCCATTGGTCTCTTGCCTATCGTTTTTGGGTTCATATGGATATACTACATTTGCAAACAGCTCTCAACTGTTTAACAGAAATCTCGCACATATCTTGACCACCTTTCATTTTAGATCAGTTTTCATGTGACCTTGCTCTCATTGGTTTTGCTGGTGTATCATCTGGGATATTGGTTATAATGCTGTCACTGTTGTTTTGATACATTGCAGAGCTCTACACAAAAAGGATGTTTGAATTGCTGCTCTCTGCTTATTCAACAATAAACATTCATGACACAGCTGTTTTCCTTGGAATGAAAGAAGACGAGGCTGCTAACTGTAAGCTCCCATCCTTGCTTATACATAGCTTGTTAAGACTTCAAAGTAATTGGACAGGGCACACCACAGTTTCAGTTGACAATTGATAGTGTACGTGTTTAAAGAGTTTTGTTAGATTATCCTCGCAAAGAAATGATTTAGCACATAACTTATAGAACCTCATGGTATTGGTCTCGGGTTTCTTATTCTTAGTGGCTGGGTTGTTGATATGGGAGCTAATAGTGGATAATTTTGCTCATTTTTAGATGCGCTACAACAAGGCTGGACCTTGGATTCCACATCTCAAATGCTCACCGTGGAGAAGCAAGCAGTTGCAACCGAACAGAAACTGGATCCCAGTAAATTACAGCGTCTGACTGAATATGTTTTTCACCTTGAGCACTAATCCTCCAAGTTCAGGTTTGCTTTAAACCTAGGAGTAACAGAACCTGGGGTACGGACCAGTAGAGAATGGACTTGAGTCGTTAATTTTAAGTTCTGGTAGAAAAATATATGGGCAGCGTGTTTCGTCACTCCGAAAATGTCATTTTTAACAATGAATCTGGATAATGTGTAGATATAGTTTCATAATTTTAATTCAGATTTTGATTTTGTGTTTTAACAATAATTTAAGGGTCACATCTCCTCCAGCCCTTCCCAAACCCGTAAAATAGACAGGCCCGCCATTCAACTTGCTTTCCAGTGAGTTGTTAAAAGTTGGACAAGTATTTTTTTTTTTCCTTTTCATGATAAAAGAGAAACAATCAAGGTTTTGTGTGAAATCGATGGATCTTATTTTGAACAAAGTTTCAAGCTGAAGTATTGTTGCATCTGGTTTGAAGTATTGTCTCATACCAACAAATTTTCGTGTAAAATAGATATCCCATATTCATGGACTTACCATAACATTTTTGTATCGGTTTGAGATATTTTCATCACTATCTATATCTACATATTGGTACATCATAAAGTAACATGTCTTGCTTCCTAGAATCTCCAACTTAAAAGGAAATTTCGTCCAAATTGTGTTTTTGTAAATGCCAGGACGTAAATGCTGACATTTTTCTTTTGTACGTTTAGTTTTGTCTCCCACTTGAAGAATTCCATCTCCCAAAGAAACTGATGTCATTTATAAATTTCATCTCGTAGAATTTACAGAAATGTATTTTTAGTATTTGAGTAGATGTTGTGTGAAAGTCGTTTATATCATGAATTGTTTTTTACAAAAAAAAATAAAAATTCACAAATATAAATCTCATATCACAAAATTGTTTATATCTTAAAAATAGTTTATATAATATTTTTTTTTATCGGTAAAAAGGTGCTTTATAAATAAGAAATAAAGGGTACCAGTGGTACCAATGAAATACACAGTTTGTACAATCAATGGTTTAGAACCATTTTTGGATTTCAATCTGAAAAATTAAATCTAGACACTTCTTGACCAACTCAATACCCTTGCTCTGATTTCCTCTATGATTTTTGATAGAAAAAAAGTTTCATTCCTGAAAATGATTTCGTTTCGCCACTTCCAAATAACCCATACGGCTCCTAGCCAAACGCTCGTCGCATATCTTTTCCTTCTTCTTCCCGGTATAAAAGACCCCACAATCTCCGAATTGAAGATAAGATTAACATGAAATACTACTGTTAAATTAAACCAACCATTTTGCAATTTCCATCCATACTTCGTACACCTTAGCACACCCAAAGAAAACATGGTTAGTTGATTCATCTTACTTTACCTTAGTATTTTCTCCCCCTCTTACAGAATTCCATATCTCAAACGTATTGATATCATTTAAAAATTTCATCTCATTTAAAATTTTGAATTTATATTTGAATTTGTAAGTTATATAAAATTAATTTGTTTACATTAGTAAAAGTTTGAATTTATATTTGAATTTTTAAGTTATGTAAAATTAATTTGTTTACATTAGTAATTCTTTTTAAATAGTATGATGATTTATATACGAAGCCAGAGGATCTCGTAGCTCGATAGTCTATTATTTCCTGCTGATGGTTGTTTTTCCGTGATTGATTTTAAAGGAAACAGTTCTTTTTTATATTCGTTACAATCCTTCTTGCAATTCGCAACTAAAAGAAATCACAAAATTTAGTATACATCAATCTATGTCATGAATTTGAAAATTTAAGTTTATTTTTTTTATTTTGATTGTAATTCTGTCTGTTTGTACAGTATACGAATTGTGTTTTTTATTTTTTGCACTTTGAGATTCGGTTATTATTGATTATTTTTTGGTGTTTTATTTTTACTAAATTTTGAGATACTACTTATTACTGATTTGAATAATTTTTTTTTTCAAGATCCAAGTATGAGAATACTTTTATTTATAAGATTTAGTCTTGCACCAGATGCATCGTGCAATTCAAATTCATTTTTAAAAAGTTACATAAATATTAATGAAAAATTACACATGTTATTACTGAAAAATGTATTTTTATTTTTTAATGGTATAACTTTAGTAATAATTTGTGTAATTTTTCAATAATAAATAGTATAATTGTTTAAAAACACACTTGAATTGCACGATGCATAAAGTCAAATGGACATCGTCTTAATTTGTCGATTAATAAAATTTTAATTCATTCATATGAGACCATACACAAGAGAACATCCCATTGCTTTTTTTTTTAATGTTTTTCCAATAATTTCTCATTTTAATGTTTTTCCTATATTTTGTCAATTAATGTTTTTTTTTTCTCGCATTTAGTTGTATTAAGAGGGATTAAACTATTAAATTTAATATAAAATGTCAAAAGCAACAACCTAAACAAAAAGAGTATGACTTATTTTGCTGTATTTACAAAATTCAAGAATAAAATGCACAAAATTCGACATTATACTTGGAAAAGTACTCATGTAGAACTTATTCATCGTATAAAATTTAAACCATAGCATGTACTTATTAATATCACAATATTTATTTTCTGATGCTATTATATTTATTTATTGATATCACAGTATATAATTTGTATGCTATCAATGAATACAACTAATAATATTAGTAAGTATACATCTTTTAGTATAAGTTTATACTCTGAAATTATTCATATAAATTTTCATGTGAAACTTGACTTGCTATTTCTATTTAATTTAGAATTTCTAAATGATTGATAATTAAAAAAAGAAAGTCAAATTCAAGAAATATATCAATAACCTATTTGGATATATCAATTCACGTTATATATTTCTGTATTTGTGTATGACACCAAGGTGATGTTACTCATAATAGAACACAAAAATAAAGCATAACTGAGAATCGAACAGTAATATTTCCTCAATTGAAAAATTACTTTCACACTTTTTTTTTTTACATCCCAAAAAAAAAATAAAAAATTAATACACACTCTTAAAAGTTAATAAATATTTTTTTATTTCAACTTTTTTTGCATTCAATCTCATTTTTTTAATATATCTATCACTCCACCTGTAAAAATTACTTTGAGGCAAATGAATTATCTAATTTTAGTGAACTTGGTGGAAGAGGTCGTTCCTATTGAAACATTTTTTATATCATACACTTTTTTTTATTAAGACTTTTATTTATTTGAGTTTGTCCCTCCAGCTAGATTAAAACTATATACTATTACTTTTTACAATTCAATAATAAAATTAGTTTGTAATATTTAAATGAAATAAAATATTTTTTCAATAAAAGAGTACTCATCAATTTAAATAAACAAAATTATAAAAATATATTATTATTTGTAATTATTAGTGGAATGAAATGTATTTAAATGCATATATAGAAAATGAATAATAGGATAAGAAAACAAAATTGGGTCAGAAAGAATGGTATATAGTATAAAAATTTCAACCACGTTAAAAGTAAAAGAGTAAAACTCCAGTAATTCAATTTCATGCGGTCTTTTTTCTCAAAATAAGCGCACAAAATGTCACATTTTAAAAAAGAATTTTTTTTTTGGTAAATCATTTTCATCTCATAGCTCAAAACGATATCAATATTTTTAATATAATATTAGTATTAAACTAATACTACACTTTTAATTAAAGAACTTACATTATTAAAAAATATCACAAATGTAGACAAGTTTCATAATAAAATTGAATATAGCATGTCGTCTTTGATTTTCTATCTTATTCTTTAGTAAATTAATCGGAAGTGATATCAGTAGGCAGAAGCTTATATTATCACCACTAACATACGTATCACATTTATAATGATCATATATATGTGAGAATTTCTGCTGAACAAGTATATTAAATAATACTCCCCCGTCCCATTCTTTTTTCCAAAAGACCTGGACAGTGGACACACAAACTAAGAGAAAAGTAGGAATATATAAATGTAAAGTTAATTAATAAAATATAAAATATATTTTATTAACTTTTGCGAGTGTATCGCCAAATTTACCCTAAAATCTGAACAACAAACTGAAAATCTCTCTTAATCTTTTACTCTCAAATCACAAACTAACACATGAATCAAAAACAACATTAATGTGTGTGTATATATATATATATGTATGTGTGTGTGTGGATTTAGCAAAATATGATTCGTATACATGTACGTAGCTACTGCATGTTTTGATTCTTCCTTTATGTACTATACGTGTATAAAAATATATCATTAAAAACTATCAAAAGAAGTCCATCAAATCACTATAATTCAAAGTATATATATAACTTCGCATGAAATATATAATAATAATAATAATAATTAACAGAGGTAATTATCAAACATTATATATATGATCTCATATATATCCGAATATATATCCCTAATTGATTTGAACACTGGAATTAAAATATATATAAAAACGGATGTAAATAAATAAAATAAGGAGGCACCTGTGTGTGCAGTGCATATATAAAGAAAATTAAGCATTAATATATACTAGAATTTACCGTTGAGATGAGCGAAGACATCAAAATGAATTAATTAGCCCTAAATGATTGACGCCTCTTTTGAGTGTTGATCGAAGGCTGAGATTTTCTGTAGATATCCGAAATCGGCCGGAACTTTTTTCTTCGCCTCGGCAAAGCTTCCTCCGCCTTAATCGATGATGTTTCCCCCACACTTTCTTCCCGCTTTTTCGCCGGATAATTATACCAAATAAGCTCGAAATCGTCGGTCGAATTGCCGCTCAGTTGAATTAGCTGCAAAACTGCGTCCATTTCCAATTCTGTCAGCCTCGATTCCATTTTCTTCTTCTTCTTCTTTCTCAAGTCTGCTCAACGGATATACGCATATATGAGAGAGAGAGAGAGAGAGAGAGAGAGAGTTGTGGGATGTTGGTTTTATTTTCATCTCTCAGTTTTCTCTTTATTTTATTTAGGTCCACCGTGTATATTAATTTAATTTTATGAAGAAAAAAAGAAAAAGAAAAAAAGACTATTTTGACTGTGCGCCTGTGGTTGAATAGGGTGAAAGTCATTCATCTTCTTCTTCTAGTTTTGTTCCTAGTCTAACTTGTTAATTTCCAAATAACGAAATTAATTAAGACTGTATGTATATATATGCTTTTCTGGGACTTCCTTTTTCTATGGTAATTATGTATTATTTTGGTAACTTTTTCTATATAATACTATGTAAATAGTTAAAGTTGGAAATGATGCAAATAAATTCCCTAATCATTTTTTATGAACAAGTTTCATAATATATTAAAAATTTATAACACGAGATTTACTTATTAACAATATTAACTATATTTATTGGTACCGTAAATATTTTATACTGAAAGATTAATAATTTATGGTATAAATTTTATACTATGAGAAAATTTCATAAGAATACTACTCATTCTTATTTAATGAGTTGAAATTTTTGAACAATTATTAGAAAAAAAAAATCAACTTAAGAAATTTTTGTATAAGTATTTCAATAAAGAAGCAACGTATGCTACAAGATGTGAAGATCAATCGAAGTATATAGAAAAACATGTGGACTTTTTTATTAGAACGATGGTAATTTATTCGAAAAACATACGATTCAACATTCTTTCATTTCCTTCTAGTTTTTCCCAAGTAGAGAATATAAAAGTTATTCAGTCATCATTAAACCACGTATAAAAAAATCTTTTAGTATTTTACATAATCACATTTTTTGCACACATTTATCCAAAGTAATATCTGTCGGTATTTTCACACAAAAACCAGAAATGGAAAATTTCACTAAAAATGATGCTACTGCCAAACAAGCCCTTGACTTATAATTTGAATCATTTTACTGAGTTTTAATTTGGTAGTATTTTCGAAGAGGAAAGTAGATAATAATTAGGAAAAATATGTTTTTGTTTTAGGGGAGGAAGTTATAATGGGGGAATTGGGTATACAATATTGAGATATCTTTTAATTAATATTTTGAGCAAGTTTTGTGTGAGATCGTTTATATGTACGAGATTTGCACTTATTAATAAAAGAATTATTATTTTTAAAATGTGATAAAATTTTATTAAAAATAACACTTTCTCTATTTAATCGGAATTTGCACACTTTCTTTATTTAGACGTCTCATACAAATTTACATACTACTAAAATAAATAATATTAATTTGCGTGTATACTCATAAATCTATATATATATTTACTTATATGTCATTACTTTATATATAAAATACATTTTTCATAAAAAAAAATTGTATCATCCCGTAGGATGTAAAGTTTTACGGAACAGAGGAAATAATATTTTTATTAAAATGATATTACTTTTTATTAAAATCTAATATTATTTAAAAATAATAATTTTTATTAATAAGTGACAAATCTAATATTCATATAAAATTTTCCAATTTTTTTTTTTGGTATGATATAAAGCTTCCACAAAGAAAATCAGTCAACCAAACCTGGTGTATGCTTCTGGTCCTGGTCAAATGAAATCCGTCAGGGGTGATAAGGTCATTTCATGTAACGTAACGTACATACAATACAATAGACAATAGTAACTAAATATATTTCTGTTTTAATTTCACAAGTTAAGGAATTAATTAAATAATAAAAAAAACAGGTCGTGGGACCCATTTACCCGTTTGGCCTAATATGACAACTATTGCTACAAAATAAATTGATTTTCCTTGTGGTGTGTTTGGCAAATGTCGGATTTTTATTTATTTATTTATTTACATGCTCATTCGATATGATAATTAATTAAAGTTAATATATAAGCTGTTCTTCTCGCAAATAAAAATCATGGATTATTAAATCCCGCTCCATTGCATAATATGCACAAATTTAAATGATTATGTTGCGACTCCAAATTGTATAAAACTCACAATTCCAAGCTTTATTTAATAATTGAATTGTACAATTTAAATATTTTTTTAAATTATTTTTATTAAAAAATTTATTCGTAGAAAATAATTACATTTGTTAAGTCATAACTGTAATTTTTCAGTGAATACAATTATATTTTTTAAAATAATTATTTAAAAATTAAAATATATTTGGATTGAAACGTTATATGTAATACAAAGGGTGTTACTCAACTTATAAAATATAACATCTTTATAACACGTTTACTTATAAAACTATAGATTATATTTTTTTCCAAAATATAAAAATATTATTATCACATCATAAAAGTGGACATAAGATGATTAAGGGCTACGGAAATTAGAGAGAAAGATCCTAAAAACAATTAATAGTAGCAAGCTTAATATGGCACGTGCGTTTTTTCACTAATTATATTATTATTAAGCACGTTTATCATTTTCCATACATCATTCATATTTCTCCATATCCACATATATTATTATGGATACTACACATGATATGTTTCACCGGCACACATGCATAATATGTCTACACAAACATTAATGGTGAAATCTTTCAAAATTGATACTCCCTCCATCCATGAATTTTTTTTTCATTTCATATTTTTTTTATCGGTAAATATTAGTTGTTAGTAGTTAGAAGTTAGTTCACCAAGTCTCCTTACACTCCATATCTCCAAGTCCAACCTTATATCTCCCCTCCTAATTCGTTCCCAAAGGGAATCGAATCCATGTCACTCACTCAAGTGAGGAGCCCGGTGGTCAGGTGGGCTAGCCCACCTGATTAGTTTTTCCCATTTCATTGTGGGTACGTGATTTAATAAAAAATAGTATTATATTGAAATGATAGATAAAGTAAGAGTATTGTGAGGCTCAAAATTTTATTGTGAGTGTGAGTTGTTTCCAAATAAGAAAATGAGAAAAAGTTCTGTTGATAAACAAAAAAGAAAAGTGAGAAATAATTTGGTGGATAGAGGGAGTACTTGATAATATAATAAATTTTCCATCACTAATTGGGGTCGACAATGTAAAATTAATTAATTTAATAAAATATTAAGATAATATTTTTTTTCTCTTTTAAATCCTTATATAACTCTAGTCTTAATAATAAATTCTAGGGCCCTAATTTATAATCTAAACTCATGGTCATGGATATAGAAGTTTCACCTTCCTTAATTTATAAATTTAATAATATAAATAAATATATTATTATATTAATATATATATATGTAATGATATTAATTTTATGTTATAAATAAACTTTATCGGAGAGAAGTTGCGGGAGAAAAAAGTTTTCGGAAATTATAATTTATACCAAATCAAATATAGGGTACTGACTACTGAGCTTTGTGGATAAGGATTTCAAATCGCTTTAAATAGAGAAAAATAAAATAAAAATGTGGACTACTGCACCACCAGAAACACTAGAAAAGGAACTTTAATTTTACTTTATTCCTCTAAAAAAAAAAAGAAAAGAAAAGGTGGACTACATTGTAAGTTTGTTTCAAAATAGCTAACAAGTTACAACACTGATGTTAAACTCCCTTGGTTTTGACATTTTTAGACGAAGTATAAAACGAATCTGGTTCACATATAAACTATTTTACTAAAAAATATTAAATATTTTACTACAAAAAATCAATTTTAAAATATACAAACTATTATCAATAAAGAGTATGAATTTAAAAGTATAAGTTATTACTCTTAAATGTACTCCCCCACTCGCAAATTTTTTTTTTTAGAGAAGTGACACAATTTTTTTTAAAAATACTATTATATCAAAATAATAGATAAAATAAGAAAAAAATGAATATTTTGTAACTCAATTTTTTGTTTATAAGTATATATTGTTTTTAAATAAAAAGGGGAAGAAAATTTTATGAACAAAAAGAGAAGGTGAAAATTAATTTTATGATGGAGAGAGTATTTATTATTATGAGTGAAAGGTACGAGTACAAAATGATTAGTGCATGAATCAAATTTCATGCTATAACATACTGATAATTTTTTAAAGGAAAACCTAAGTAACCTATACTCCCCGTCCCTTTTTAAATTTCTCCCTTTTTTTTGTTATTTTATTTTAAAAAGTGTATTTATTTATTATTATATAGTAAACCACATATTAAATTTTATTTAAAATAATAAAAAGTTGTGAAAAATAATGAAAGGTTACGAAAAAGTAATAGAAAGTCGTGAAAAGAAGTATTTATTTATTAATATATGAAGTGTTGTTGCTTTTTATGGAATGAGAAACTTATTGTGGGACATCCAAAAAAGAAAAGTAAAAAACTTATAGTAGAGAGAAATACAATATCACACGAGCTGATAAGATGTTTTAGATAGATACAACGCCCATTTCAATTTTGAAGCAGGGTGTTATTATACAAATTCCTTCAAAAATATCAACTCAACTTATTTAAAGCTTAATCAAGCATTACCCAGCTCAAACGGTAAACTCTTCCGTGGGGAAAAAAATTAACTAAATATATATACAGTTACATGGATTAAAAAACCCCAAGAAGTTCAAAATTTCTCCCTCCAAAATTCCGTTGTGACATGAGTTGGATACCCCACCTTCCCTCTTACAAGCAGGATTCCTGATCAGATCATGGTTGTGATCATTAATCTATGTATAGATCGAAAGATCCAAAACACTGTCTCTATTCTGCATATATCTCAGTCCAAGCTTCATGAAGCTCAATGCCGCATGTGTTCTTTTGCTGTGTCTCGAGGAGTTCCTAGTAGCCCAAACCCGAGCATGCCTAATGATTGATAGACGAGGCTCTTCAACACGCCTCAACAGACCGTCGTTCATGGATGAAAAACCCAATCACTGTACCTAGTAAGAAGGTGGTAACAATAGTAATAACAATCATAATAGCAATTTAATAGATCACAGACTTGTACATAATTTTCATTAATATAGTTGGAACTTATGTGATCACTAATCCATCGCGATAGCAATTTAATCATTATAAAACCACTGGGAAAATGAACAAAATACCAAATTGAAGTAATTGTCCAGCATAAGATTCAACAGGGACCATGCAAGCCATTTCCTAATTTATGTTTGGTTACAAGAGTGGCACTTTTGTGTGTGGTTACAATCTTCTATTGATGTCCTCTTTTGGAAACAAGAATTATTCATGTCATAGTTTTTTTTTTTTTTTTTTATCGGTAAAAAGAGAATTTTATTAATGAAGAATCAAATGCATCCTCAGACTATAAGTAATAGTCCAAGTAGCATATTCATGTCATAGTTTTGATATAGCATCACGATTCAAAAGTATTCACACCCAAAATGTAAAATGATCTCTCCCATAATACCAATCCTGGTAGCACTTCTTGTTCTTCAAGAACAGAACACAAGAACACTATATTTCATTATTTCTATGTTTGTGTATTATGTGACAGAGACTGTAAAACAGACAGAGGAGGGAAGGAATTCTGGTAAACTAAGGTAAAGAAATATAACTTACGATAGAGGATTAAGATGAAATAAACGGGCCCCGGTGTAGCAAAAGGCTTAAACCTTCCTAGCCACCAGAAGCCTCCATGAGAGAATCATCTTTCACCATCTTGAAGAATGTTTGTTATATGAAAGTCCTTGCAGTATATGAACATACATGTGCCTGATAATATTATTTCATAAAAAATGTGTCTGAATGAAGATTCGACAATGGATAAACACATTTTTCAATATTAGAAGCATTATTCAATTCAAAAAATCAGGATAGAGCAAAAAAAAAAAAAAAAAGATCCAGTGATAAGTGACAACAAAGGGGTAAAATAATATGTACCAAATAATTCAAGGACCAAGCAAAGTGCACCTGGAGAAACAAATAATTAAGATTGCAAACAGACTAACAAGAGCCTGATAGGAAATGCATCACTTGGGTGTAATAAAGAAATAAGTCAACTCATCCAGCATGAGATGCAGGTAAATAAAGCAATCACAATAATTACACCAACTATCAAATGAGGCAAATAGAAGTGCACTACCTATTAAATAGTTAAAAATTTAGCAGACTGACTGATTCATGCGCTCTAACAATAAACTGATTATGTGTCCTTCAGAGGGCTATAAGTAACTACAATCCTCAGGAAATGGCTTGCAATAATTGGAAAATAAGCATTGTGAAGAACTTCAAACCTAATTTATTATTAGTAACATTCTTTAAGTACACCACCTTGGTGTATGCTTATGCTGATCAAGCAATGACACATTAGAAGTTTATGTGTATCACTACAGCCAAGCACATTCATTATCTACTTTTCAGGGTTAAGTAACTTAGTATGACTAAATGTATATAGAAGAACGCGGTCAAAGCAAATTTCTTAAGCCATTTCTAGTGTCTTGGTATCATTGTTAACACTTTGAAAGCTTAGACAGTCCTGAATAGTTCACTAGAATAAAGAACTATATCCAAGATGGAATCCAATAATGAAATATGCAGCACAATGGTATGAAAGCCTGGTAGACAAAACTTGCAATTACCTTCTTCTATTTCATCGGCACAACAGAAAGAATCTCCTCGATTTGAAGTATTGACTGAAGGGTCTCATGTAACTGCTACGCCAAGAGCAAGTGTCAACCAAGATATCATTCGATTAAACAGCAAGAGGAATAATTGTGTTTGTCCTTTGACCAGTGGGTCTCTCAGACGATGGTGCACATGTGTGCTCACTGTTTGATGCACTTCGCTCTATCTCGTTGGCTTCTTTAGACATCCCTGCTTTTCTAAGGCCGGACACCAAAGCATTAACAGCATAACTATCTGGTGCACAACCCAAGGACAACATCTTCTTGTAAATTCCAATAGCTTCTAGCATTCTCCCTTTCATACAATGCCCTATAATCAAAATGGTGAAAGTCACTTTATCATGGATGCACCCTTTTGCTTCCATTTCAGATACAATTGCATTCGCCTCATCTACATTCCCAGCTTTACAAAACAGATCAATCACAGGGTTGTAGATAAATGGTTGGGGAACAATGTCTGCCCTCTTGTTCAACTGTCTTAACAAATCACGAGCTTCATTCAATCTATTCCCCATGCAGAGACCATTAATTGTTACAGAAAAAGTAAAGGCATTAGGAGATAATTTCCTCTTATTCATCTCATCCCAAAGTTTCATGCATTGCTCCATATCTCCAACCCGAGAATGCCCATCAATGAGACTTGTAAAGGTCACAACATCAGGATAAATACCACTGTTGACCATCCTTTCATACATCTTCACTGCTAAGGCCACTTCACCCTTTTTCCCAAATCCATCAATAATAACATTGAAAGTAAGCAAGGTCGGTTTAATCCCACCACTAATCATCTCATCAAAAAGAGCTGCAGCACACTCCAACTTTCCTGATTTGCAGTATCCAGAAATGACCGAGGTGTAAGTCACAACATCCGGAGAAAACTCACATTGTAATTGAATTTCTCTCAGCAACTCATGTGCTCTGTCTACATTCCCAACTCTACACAACCCATTAATATAAGTATTATATGTAAACACATCTGGACGACATCCAAACCTCCTCATTATCTCGAAAAGCTCAAAAGCCTTCTCGATTTTACCTGACAGGCACAAACCTCGCATCACTATGTTAAAAGTACAATTATCAGCACCAAAGTTTCTCAACCTCAGTATATGACCTCTAAAAAACATAACTGCATCATCAATCCGTTTTCTACTGATTAACAAACTCAAGAATTTATTACACACAAAGGGACTAACTATTTCATCTCTACACAGTTCAGCTTGTTCAACCAAGATTCCTTCAGCAATCTTATACTTCCCAGCATTCGCAAAGGACGAAATCAAAAAATCTAACAACGAGTTGTTCGGAAGAATTCGATCAACTCTCATGTAATCATAAACTACTTTAGCAGATTCATAGAGATTCACCCGACAGAGTGACCTCAAGAGAAAATCAAATGTGGATTCCGAGTGGTTAATATTCAAATTGAGCCTTGAGTAGCAAAAGAAACCAAATGCTAAACTTGGATTATCCAGTCTATTATTAATGTGATAAATTACACCAAGAGCTACAAATGGATCCAGATTCACCCGGAAATAATCAGAATTAAGAACAGAAAGCGACTGAGAATGACGAACGCAGAGTGTGGATACTACTTTAATGAACCAGAGAGTGGATGAAGAAGAAGAGTTGGATGATTCCGAACGTGCCTGACCATGAAACAGAGCTGTCGACAGAATCTTGGAAACTGACGCCCTCTGTGACCAAAATTCCATTTTCATCAATCAAATCATGGATATTTCGTTAGAGCAATGAATGCTGCGACGCGTTAATTCGATTCATTTTCTTGGGATATTGACGGATTTTCGCATCGGAAAAGGGGTTGGTTTTAGGGTTTACGAATCGAGAGGAATGGGTTCCATTGGATTCACGGGGCGGTGGGTTGGAAAGTGGTGGGGAAGAGAGTTGACGGCGGCGTATGCGAGGTGGAGAAAGCGTTGTTGGTGTGGCAGTGGGACTGGGAAGGCTCACAAGTCACAAGGGTTTCTCTTGGCCTTGGCTCATGATAATGCCAGACCAAAACTCATAATGCCAGAACCAGACTTCTCCGCTCATCAAAGAAAAAAAAAGGGAATCATCTATACATTTTAGCAATAAATTTCTTAATTTTCATTCTCATATTTTTCTCTCTTTCAAACTTCTCTTCTTTTAGTTTTTTATTTCAAAGACGCCCTTTTATTCCTACAAATTTATTCTCATTTTCTCGATTACTTTATAAATAATTACCATTGTTATTTATAAATATTATTATTATTAATTATGTATATTCACTATCACTATTATGTATATACATTGTTACTGTTAAAAAATCAAATATATTTTATAACATTAATAATATATATAAATAACAGTAATAATAGTTATACATAAGAGTGATACTAATTAATGCGAACTCGAGTTTACAAGAGAATCACTCTTCATAAATATATATTTTTAAAATATTATTTTATTATATTCTTTATAAATAATTATTTTATTTATTAATAAATTTTTTTTTTTTTAAACATGTGCTCATTTCAATGGAGGTAAATTTAGAGAATGGAAGGAGTTAATTTCTCTAAAATTTCTACAATTACTTTGGTTTGATATTAAACTCTCAATTAAAATATAGTTACTAAATATGAAAATTAAAAAAAATACTGCACAAGAAGAAGAAGAAGAAATATGAATTTAAGTGGGAATTGTAAATGACAATTACTATACATAAGGCTAATTAATATATTTTTGTAGGGCCCAACTATATACCCCCTCCAACATTATTAGATACCCCCACCCAAAATATTTTTATTTTATTTTTGACATATCTTTATCAAAATTTACTCATATTTCAACAAAAATGTGTTAAATATATGTTTGAAAAAATCTTTAAAATATTTAGTCAGTAAATATCTGTCAAACTTTAATTAATTTTTTTATAAAATATATACATTAAAAAAGTTATTTTATTTTTTATATATCTTTATCAAAATTTAATTGATATTTCTACAAAAATGTGTAAAATATATGTTTGGAAAAATCTTAAAAATATTTTGTCAGTAAATATCTGTCAAAATTTAATTAATTTTTTGATAAAATATAGTAAAAATAAAATATATACATTAAAAAGGTGTATATCTAATAATTATGGAGGGGTATATAGTCTGGGCCATTTTTGTATCAGCTAATTAGAATTACATAAGGCCCATTAAAACATTTTTAATAAGCCCATTACTATACTAAAGGCCCATATCATATAGATCACATTTTATGGAAAGTATAAGGCCAAAACTATATACCCTCCCTACTTATTAAATACACACTTTTTTAATATACATATTCTATTTCCGCTATACTTTTATTGAAAAATTTATTAAATTTTGACATATATTTACTGGCCCATTGATTAAAATACTCCACTCTATATTGAATATTAATAGACCTCCAGTTAAATTCTTAATATACCCTGCTTTTATAGTAGGATTAATTTTTTTTTAGTCATGTAACCTGCCTTTAATTTAAATTTGGTCCACATAAATTATATATTTTGATATTGATCCTATAAATTTGTAAAAGGACCAAAATAAAAATATTTTATAACTTATAAGACCTATATCAAAATGCGTAATTGTTGTGGATCAAATTAAAAAATGACAAGTTGCAAGACTGTCAAAACTTTAATCCTAAATAATACTCATTTCATTTTACAAAAAATAACTTACAAACTTTTCTCTAAAAATTATATATAGTTTTGAATTTTTAAAATAGAGTTGTATATAATCCCGGTAATATTTTTTGAAATCATGTCAATAACTCAGAAATCAAAGTTGAGATTCTACAATAATAATAATAATAATAATAATAATAATAATAATAATAATAATAATAACAATAATAATAATAATAATAATAATAATAATAATAATAATAATTTCCCACCACATTTCTTACAATAATCGCGAAGCTCAAGATTAAATTAAAAGTTGAGTAAAGTGTGGTGTATTTATATAGAATTAACCCAAAATTAATCAAATGAAATATACGTCCACAAAATGAGGGACAAATAACCTGGGCCCATAATTATATATCTGTTGGTCATTAAGGCCCAGTGGACTACGGGTAATTAAGGAGGGAAAAGTAGGAGAAAAAGAAAAGGGTGAAATGATTAGGTTTTTTAAAAAGGGTATAAATGATACAATAAAATGTGTACTCATCGTATAATAATAAGAGTATTTATCTTGTGTGTACTACCAACAGATGTGGGTGCATATTACATGGGCCTTTCACACATCAAACTTTTTATTACTCTTTTCTGGTTGGGGCTCTTTTTAATGGGCCGTTGCACAAAATTTGCTAATTGGGCCTCAGTCCTCTTGATTGGGTTATAATGCATATCGACATTATGAATAAAAAAAGAATTCGCATGAATTTCAGTTCCCATAAAAAATTTCGCCTAAATAAATTGCTAACATAATAAGCCCATAAAATAATTTTTGCGAGACTGTTTTAATTAAGTTAAATTTCAAATGATTTTATACTCATTTAAAAAAAAAAAAAACTCAATTAAAAATGACGGCAGAGTAAGAATGGGAAGAGAGAGAGAGAGAGAGAGAGAGAGAGAGAGAGAGAGCATCCCATAATAATAAAGCGTAGTTTAGCAAAGATTGATGAGAAAATCCATCAAGTGGAAAGCGACAAAGATGACATATTTTGCCATTTACTGTGTGTAAAGTGGCCACGTACAAATCACAAGTGTGTGTGACATTACTATTTTATTCATTCAAAATCATAATTTCAACTCTAATACGCCTCTTAACAAGATAAGAACCTCCCCCCTTCCTTTTTTTTTTTTTTTTTTGTCTATTCATTTCTAATCCTCTACTTTTTTACTTCTTTATATCTTACCATTTTTTTCTTTTTTAATTTTATTACTTTATATCTCTGGTTCTATATATTCAGGGCTCATTTGGTTCGTAAGATAAAAGTATCTATCCGCATGTTTTTTGCGGATAGATACTTTTATCTTACGAACCAAATAAGCTCTCATAATACTAGATATATCGTGGGTCTAAGTTATTACTTCTTAGAAGAGAATGCAGTTTTTGAATTTTGATGTGAAAAAATAAAAATAATGAAGATATATTTATGGGACTTGCAAGCCACTCAGAGGCATTGATCATCCCTTAACAAAAAAATATTTAATTGGTGTAATAAACACATGTTTGTGGCTCATTAGTTGACAATTATTTTAATTGTTGTAACAAATTTGACTTTATATTTGGACAATAGAGTGTCCGGATTCAAGTTCAATTTAGTGATTCGAATTTGGACTCTTACTTAAGTTCATATTCAATACATATGAGCTTTGTTTTCGGGATCTTTAGACTCAAAAAAATTATATGGGATCAAGTTAACATAAAATCCATTTATCAAGATTCAAGATCTAAGTAGAGATGTTATAAAATCCATGATTAATGATTTACTTTTTCAATTGCCAAAATTTAATTTTGAAAACATATTTAATTGGTAAAAATGTGAGTATCACTGATATCTACAAATCCCCAACTAAATTTTATGTTATTCAATTAATTCATTAATAGTATCACAAGTTACATAGACAAGTTAAATAGTATCATCCCCTGTTGCATGGGCACTTAGGCTATTTTCCCAGTTTTTTTATGAGTGTCAATTTCATGCGCAAAATCTTGGGTGCGCATTATTGTTATTATAATCATCTCTTATACCTTTTATTTCTTTGTTTTGTGACAACCGCCAATTAGTTTCACCTTTTAATTCGAAGCAAAGTATTATATGAAAATGTTTCACAATAAACTTATTATGAACAAGTTTTAAAGTATAAACTATCTAATCAGGTGTATCAAAAATTGAGATTAATAAAATTTATATATTAATTTCAACTTTTGATACACTTGACCATGCATTAAAACAATTTCATGATAAACTTATCATAAACTATTTCCACACAATACCTATTCTTAATTTGAAGGATTTTATGCCCTGCCATTAACAAAGTTTAGTATCATGATAATTAAATGTGTAAAACAAATGCTAATATAATTACTTAATTGATAATTCGAACGATAATAAAGAATTATTGACCACCAGCGTAGTCGATGTGGAATGTGATATTAAAAAATAATCAATGACTTTAGAGATAGGATTTGGTCAATTTCACTTAAACCCGAAAGAGACAAAACATAGCATTCAACCAATTATTTTTTTACTATAGTAAGGTCTACTATTTTGAAGCATCAATTTAAAAGTTTTAGCCAAGTTAATTATAAACAAATAAATATTTTGTCATCTCAATGAACCAATTAATTCCTAATTAACCTGGGAACTTGGAATGTTATATAAGTCAAATTATTATATATATGCAATGGGTAATGTTTCATGTAACTCAAATTTATTTTTAAATTAGTGAAAATAATTATATTTTTTAATATAAAAAAACGATGTTATTCAAAATTACACTTAAATATCACAAAAGATCTAATCATTAAGTTTCTAATAAAAACCAGCTAGTACCACTCTGATTTGATATGAAAACCTACCAACCAAATCACTGAAAATTTTGGAGTGAAATCGGAATGTGTGTATTGATTGTATTATTTGACACTGATTTAGAATCTTT
Organism: Prunella vulgaris; assembly: GCA_026898435.1. NCBI lineage: Eukaryota > Viridiplantae > Streptophyta > Magnoliopsida > Lamiales > Lamiaceae > Prunella > Prunella vulgaris. The sequence continues at coordinate 1,634,078 of JAPKLY010000014.1, read as the reverse complement.
GTATGATTCTGCAGCATTAGTTACAGGGGAAGTTCTATGCATGATACACACATCAGAAAAAAAAAAAATCTCCTTAAATTGATTATTCTGATATTCACATATTACTTTTTGCATTCAATCAAATCACCTTATTTATTTTAATACATAAAATTTACTTTTTAACATCATTTTATTACACTTTATATTTTAAACTTGATCAAAATATGGTGAATAGTGATGAGGGAAGAAGTATATTAATTAAATAAAAAAATAAAATCTTGAAAGATGGTAGGATGTAGTCCAAAGCGGCAAACCCTCCATTTGCCTTAACTAGATATAAGTTGCAAATGGCGCTTGACGGTCGTCGGGCGGTCGAGTGCCGCCAAGCACCTAAAATGCCTAGCCGCCGTCTAGGTGGGACCAATTTTTTTTATTTTTTTAATAATATTTTTTTTAAATGTATATTAATAAAAATACACAGTATACAAAAAATTATAAATTTAAAGCATAGTTAATAACCAAATATATTTTTCACAAAATGTAACAAGTCAACAAAACATTAAAAACTATGATAATATAATATTGTCCAACTTCTAAATGAAATACAAAAATAGCAAAAGGCATAGTACGAATAAATTATGAAGTATTCCAATTAACTTTTTATTATTTTAGTAATTTAGTAGTGTAGTTTCCATATTTTAATTTTTAGAAATTTTTAAAAAAAATAATAATTGCCTTTTAGATGGTACTAAGGCGGTCTCGACAGTACCAAATATATTGATGGATTTTTGTCGGCGATTTGATCTGGGCATCGGCGGCTGCTTAGGCGGTTTTGGCAGGACCCATTTATATCTATGACTAGATAAGCACTATACATACACACATATATATATATATATATATATTAATATATATGTGTTGTGTATATAGGTTGGTAATTAATATCCAATTGGTCTAATTTGTGGTAAAATATTAATTTACTTATCAGTATCCAACACTATTTTTGATTGCAAAGAGATTAGCATTGCATTACATCAGATAGTACTAGTAGTATTACCCATCCTCCTCACTCTCACTAATTAACTGGACAAAATACAAACAAAAAAAAAATGTAAAATCTTATCCATTAAGCTAAGAGAATTAAATCAATAACTTGGGAGCTTTTGACACGATCTTGAGTAATTATTGTAATTATTGATCCATGGCCACACCATTAGGTTTCCCTTTTCATCCGAGAACAAGGACATAACTAATTTGAAAAAATTACAAAATGGTCGCAAAATTGATACTAATTATAGATTAATTTTATGTAGAAAAAAGTTGTACTTCTGTGCAGATATTGTGAATTAATTTGTAAATATAGTCATTTTTTTAACCAATATGTAAGTGACCCAACTAATTTTGTTGGGATAATTGATTTAGTGATAAATATTTAATTAAAGAATTTATATATTTAAATATTTAATTTGTATTGTTTGACTAATTAAAGAAATGTGTTAAAATTATCAGTTTCTCAAAAATTAATTAATACGAGGACGTTCTACTCATGGAGTAGATGAATTTAATATAATCGAGTCACAAAATTATTTATTGGTGAGTGAGAAATTGAGTTGGAAAACAATTGGATACAACATTTTTTGATATTTTGAGAGAATTAATTAAGCAATTAATTTATCATCAGACATTGTAAAAGAAAAAAAAATCAGTACACATGATATTAATAAGATACAATAAAGAATATCAAATTATAACTAATTGATTGACAATCATATTTATCACATGCGCCCGCACCCAAGAGCCATGGCCTCGAATTTGGTTCTTGACAATTGGATTTCAGGTGAATTTGGTCCTTGGGCATGACTACTATCTAATTATTCAGAACCCAACGTTTTGTGGATCACCCCAAAACGACTGTTGACCGCCGTCACTTGACATGTTTCAGTTTAAATTAAATTTTTATTTTTATTTTTCGTGTATTCGTCCAGAGTAATTATCACCTCGTCTACAAGTTAAAAATATTGATATCGATGGAAATAACTGCTTATTAACACGTCATGTCATGAGGAGTTGTCTATAATTTTATTTTTACTTTGAAATAATATAGCTAAAACTAATAAGGTGATCCATATATATATATATATATATATATACACCAGATTTTTATATACAAGAGAGAAATATAAGTAAGTACCCTACACGATCTGTGGGGCCCACATTGTAGATGAATTGGAGTTCCCTCCAATGGCAACAGATCCCGTTACTTAAAAAGCATCCAACGTTGTGCCTGCAGCTAGCGCCACCCGCCGCCATAGAGTGGTGGGAAGGTAAGGTAGCACATTAATTAATTAATTAATTAATTATACGGCTCATCATATGTATATGTACATAATGTGCCCTTGTTGAGCCTTAATTTGATAATGTTGATGGTGATCAATGCACTCACACACCCCCTTCTATTTCACGTCACTCCCTTTCTCTCTCCTCCTCCTCCTCCTCTTCACTATATATATATATATATATATATATGATCTATCACCAATCAATCTCACAACTTCATCAATACATACCACACCACACTAATTCTAGTACTCTTGTTTGTTGATTTATAAGATTAATCATATACATATATGGGTGATAACAATTTCAACATGCCACCCGGTTTTCGATTCTACCCGACGGACGAAGAGCTCGTCGTCCATTTCCTCCATCGAAAGGCCGCGCTTTTACCTTGCCACCCCGATGTCATCCCTGATCTTGATCTTTATCCTTATGATCCTTGGGACTTAGATGGTAATTAATTATTTATTTATTTATTTTTCAATTTGATAGTATCATATAATTAATAATTAATCGTTGCATGCAGGCAAAGCAATGAGGGAAGGTAAAAAGTGGTACTTTTATAGCCGAAGAACACAAAGCAGGATGACGGGGAGTGGATATTGGCAAACTATAGGGGTGGAAGAGCCTATTTATTCAGGTGGTGGACAAAAGGTTGGCATCAAGAAATATTGTGCCTTTTATATGGATGGCCTCAAAACTAATTGGATAATGCATGAGTTTAGGACCTCCTCAACTTCAACTAGTTCCACAAGAAAGAAGAGTTCCAAGATTGTAAGTATATATATAAATTCTCAATCGTATTTCTAAACAATTAAAAAAAAAAAAAATCTTTCTTGTAGGATTATAGCAAATGGGTTCTCTGTCGAGTTTACGAGGACGACGATGATGGTGACGATGGAATAGAGCTCTCATGCTTGGATGAAGTTTTCCTGTCGCTGGATGATCTTGACGAGATTAGCTTGCCCAATATTAATTAATTTGGTGTTCTATTTTTGATATGGGCTTTAGTTTTTTTTAATGCATACTATGTGTATATATAGTTTCATCTTAAATATGCCTCAATTGGTTGATTGTAGTTCAAGAAAAAAGGATAGCTAGCTTTATTTGGAGAAATTTCAAGGTAATATTGTTGTTATTAGGAAATGTACGTATTTCAAGATAAATGTGACATAATTGAATATTAAATGGAAAATGGGAATTCGTGTGTACGTTGTTGTCATGGAAATGGAGTGAATCTAATTAGAGGATGACACGTGGATTAAGAATCTTGAAATTCATGCAAGAGTATAACCGCAAGCATTTCCTAAGTTGGAATGAAAATGGAGAAAAGGAAATGTCTCTGTGGCCCTATACATCTTGCTTCTAAATACTATACACTTGATGACCAATTTGGTGTGAACGTAACTACATCCAAAAAGAGATTTTAGTATAAAATAAGTTACTCGCTCTCACATAATTTTCTGCATAATTAAGTACCTATTATAAAAAAAATTAAGGAAAATAATAACATTTGGATATATGTGTGTGTGTGTGTTTACTTTTATAAATATGGGCAAAAATTATTTTTTCTTGTTGTGATGGATAAATAATAATCGTGAGACATAGAAAATATAATCTTTCTATAATTTTATTTTAAATTGAAATCTTTCTCTTATTATGAGAATATAATTATTTTAAAATATTATTAATAATATTGTACTTCAAGACAAAACATGTTTATTGTTTTTAAGAGCATATTAGGAAATTATGTTTGTAAAGCTCAAAATGTGGAGTGGAAGGAGTACATTTTTGTCGGTTAATTACGAAACCACGAGGAAAAAAGAAAGGAAATCACACGATAACTAAAAAAAAAAACAAAAACAAATTGTATGTAGCATATGAACATATTAATAATAAAAAAAGGAAAAGTGGCACATATGAATATGAGCTTTTTGTTGGGCTGGAGGGAAGTTTAAAAGCATGCTTAATTTATTGGACAGTTCGTTCATCTTCCGCTTGGCAGATTGACTCTTTTAAAATCCCTTTTGTGGTGATGATGATTGGTATATGGTAGTTGTCTTTTATCACAAAGCTTATAAGGAATACATTTTCTTTTCGTTGGTGCCTGCTTAGGGAAGCATCCTGTCATCCGTGATGCAACCACTCAAATTGAGAGAGAGAGAGAGCTTCCTTTAGGGTATGTTTGTTTTGGGGCTAGCACTAGACGTAACACTTTGCAATCACGCTCTGCACGAGTTTGAGATGTAACATCCGAATTTCACATCCCAAACTCAATCCACATCTAAAAATACCTATTAAACCTATTATTACTCTTTCCAACACAACACTCATAAAATACCTATTATTATACTTATAAAATCAATCATTATCACACTTTGATTTGACATAAAGTAACATCCTACCCTACTAAAATCCCAAAACAAACACACGCTTTTACTATTCATCAAGATTTTCACGTCTCAGGATTTCAAAGTCATAACTTGCTACGACCCCTTAAATCCCAAAACAAACATACCCTTATGAATTATGATAAAGACAAAAAGAAGAAAATATTGATCAAAGCTTAATAAAATCACGAATTTGAACTTTATAAATCTCAATTGAATAATTAAAATACATAATTCGAAAGATTTGGATTGCTACTGATTTCCAGCGATAATTTTTTAGATTTTAAGAATATTTTAGTGACGTTACTTTCATATACTTAATGCTTCTTGATAGTGAAATGCAAAGTAAAAATATTACTATTTTAAGAAGAAATATAAATCTGAATGAAGAATGAAATACAGTTGAAGCAAAATCATCTGGATAAGCCAAATATCCATTAAGCACATGCATTGTTTATAAGGACCACACGCAAGCAAACCAATTTTCAGAAACAAGAAGCTACTTCCATCATTATCCAAATACCAGTTATTACTGCATCTTCTCTCTTAATAAAATTAAATACATACTGAATTATTTAAAAAAAAAAAAAGATTAATATGTCCAGGGCCCTTAAAATTAAGTGATTATCGCACTCACAAAACACGCCCAACTGACAACCATAAAATTTAAGACTTGTCCAAAATAGCAAAATCACATAATAATATGATATAATATTATGTACTTCTTTTAGTAATAATAATTGCATATATATAAATTGCCCAGATTGACACCAATATATAGAGTTGTTCAAATTGACACCAACTAGTTGCCATTACTTTTAGAAAAAGTATTAGTATAGTCGTAGATATCATGTCTAAATTCATAGTATAAACTATGGAAACGACAGATGTGCTCCATGAAGTTCATTGGCTGAACTTAATCATACTCCATCTTTCTTTAATTGGGTTCACAACTACAACCCAGATCTATATTTAAAAAGTAATAAGAAAAATAAAATATCTATGCCCTGTACCATCATCTGCTGCAATTATCATTAGTGTCATCAAGATTGGGGTGTGGATTCTACGCCTACATGACAAGTGTGTGTGATTGTGCGCAAAAGAATATATATACACAATAAATGTACAAATTATACACAAAAACTTGTGTGAGGTCGTCCCAAAAAAATGAACACCTGCGATGGAGCTCCACCTAACCAATATAGACTGGTCTCACATAATAAAATCCGTGAAACGATCTCACTAGACTAGCTCAGTATTATACCATGACCATAGCCCAAAAGTTTCAAGGAAATTGATGTAAAAAGTAAAATTGTAAGTAACCATAATAACGAGCTATAAGACAAACAGTCTTCCGTTCCAAATTCATAACCCAAAGGTGTGGGTCACAAACATTGGAAGAAGATTATGTCATGCTGACGTATTTAACTTAAAATGAAAATAAAAAATATGGCAAAAAGAGAACACGAGGCATGACTTTGTGCAATAAAAAAATATCATTGCTTAAATAGCTAGTTAGCACTGAGCATGGTAATCATCTCACCCGTACAGAGAGAAACAAGTCACATGCAAGTGCAATTAATTGTGAGCAAAGGCAAGCCCCATGTATAAGCTTGATGTTTTGTTTACAACTTTGCTTGGAATAGACCAAATCAACTTGAAAGTCATTATGATTGCACAAGACATGCCTCTCATGGCCCAATCTCAACTTGTTCACAAAGTTTTTCAGTTCCACCGATAGAGACGCCAAAAGGGGAAATGAGAGGAAGGTTTGACAACAACACAAGCCAAACCTTTCTATTTTCCCTCTACAGGTATGATGAGATAGAGAGAGAGAGAGTCCTGAAAACTACAAAAGATATTGAATCATTATCGGGCCACAGCTAGAGTAAAGCTAATTATCCTAATCCATGTTTCTCAGCATTGAAGGTCAATGTAGCAGGTCAAACAAAGTCAAAACTAGTACTTGGAGTAAAAGTACATGAGGATTGAGGGTTAAATAGGGCGTGGTATTCATGATGCACATACTTGTGCTGAGTGGAGGTACCACTTGTAGTGTAGGGATGTACAACAAACTTAAAAACTCCAGTGGACTATTGGGTCAATGTTCTAACTTCGACATATATTGCTCTATCCAGGTATTTATCTAAAATTTGAGTCCGACATCCCACACAACCACTTTTAAAATCAATCACTGATGAAACAGTACTTCTTGTAGCAATGAAATGCTTGATAATTAATTAGACATACTACTGTAAACCCGTGCACTAGATCTACTTTTTTGGTAAAAAAGACGACACAATTTACGGCTAGAGATTCATAAGAAGCACAGTGGAATGTGTGCAAAACAAGAGTTTCACTACTTTAGCAACTTTAACCAATATACACCAAAATGAGCTCTAAAATGTTGATATTAAAACTCTTAGGATGCATAAAAGCAATGAAGAATATAAAATGAAAGATCAAGCCGAAAAGGATATGAGCCTGACATTATTATTTGAAGAGGACGTGCCTCTGTTCTCTGTAGCAGCCATCTTATTTCAAAGCGTGAGCCTTGCATACATTCTAACAAATAATCAAATGTCAGCAAACAATGGTAATCATAGGCTGGCTGCAACAGAAGTACTCCAAGAGTTTCTTCCCTTGAACAACATGAGCAATGGACAATTCTCGTACATGACCACAATTTACCAGTTGAATATATGTATATGCAAGTCTTCAATTTGATACCAGTTGGTCAATAGCAAAAAAGTAACTTCCAACAATGACAGATGATGTAAATCCGCAACGACCCATCCGCAACCATATCCCATTTTTCAGTAACTTCCTCTCAGCTGGATGGATCCCAGTTAGCCTCTCAATAAAATTCCCTGGTCTACTAGGCCACTTGAGAAACTTCCTCTCCAGGGAAACATGCTGCAAATAAAATTGAGGTAGAAAAAAACAAGAACATCTCCACATATTAACATTCAGAAAAAAAAAATTGTATACACAATGCCAAATGGGTAAAAACTGAAAGAAACACAAAGCCAGAGAAGCATTGAAGAAAGCAAAAGCATTTTTAAGTAAGTAGGGGAATTACTTCTGGTACTGACATTAGACCAAAACTTCTTCTGGTCAAGTACCATACCTTGGGTAAAACAGTGCATTGTGATCGACTTCTGGCAGTGTCAAAAGGATGGGAAGCAGCTGCAGCTAATGCGCCAGAAACTCCAGCTGCAAGAGTAACAGCTACTGGAGACAATGGGCCAACTTCACTATCATTACTGAAAGAAACATTTATAAGTTAAATAAACAAAGATGACCATTCAAAAAATATTTCATTTATATCCTAGAATTTTACAAACAGATGTATCGCATCAGTCAGAAGGTAAATCGATCTTGAAAAGTAATTATGATTTGCAATGTAAAAAGAAGAAAATAAACGATGTACTATGATATTGTATAGACATGCTGTCACATAGTGTTGCATATAATGTTTTGACATCTCAAATATAATTAACACATATAGCTAAGAATGTGTGACAGTTCCTTGGATAGCAACAATAGAGGAAAACAACGGAAAGAGAATTGATAATTAAATGACAAGGATCACTTGGGTGAAATTTTTTATTAGATTATAAGCAAATTCTGTTTCTGTTTCAAAATGTAGGTCCAGTGCAGGTTATCTTACATGCAGAAGAGAAGAGGTAGCCAAAACTGCAGAAAATCATCTTAAATTGGAGAAGAAGACCACTACTTCAGCTATCTATACCATCATTGCATGTCCAGTACTGTTAATTGTGAACAGAGAACAGGCAATAGTATAATGATGAACCTCTTTGTAGGGCTGATAATGTCTTCCAATGCATTCCCATACAAAACCAACTAAAAGTGAATGTATTCCAAGATTATGACAATTTGGGAAAATCCATACTCAAAGGGAGAAGGTGACAATTACGTCTAGCCTAACTCTGAGGAGCTAGTATAGGCTCCTTTAAACTGCAATATAACAGAAAACTGAGATAACTAAATGACGTGTTTGCACTATAATGCACGCATTAATATTCTTTCAAGTAAAGAAGTTAATGGGAAGGTCGTGAATATTAACTAAGCAGCAACCTAGAAAAGCCTACGTTACTTTTGAGTTATTAGCCACCAAAAATCACGAGTCATAGAGAAAGAGAGTAGACTTCACATATGCTATCCCTACAGAATCATCAATAAAGATTTCATTCCAGAACCGCTAAAGTGTAATTTATGCTCTACCCCACCAACAATCTGTATGACCAATGGAATCTGTTTTTAGGTGAGAAAATTCAGGCTATGAAATGAAAACTATGTTTCTCGGACTCCTTAAAACTAGAGGAGTACCAGTATCCTAAGGATCTGACATGGATGAGGGTGTCGGTGTGGGGATCCTTCATTGGACAGACATATATATATATATATATATATATATATATATTAATTTTGGTATGATGTATAATTTTATTCAATGTATGTATAGGCACATCCCCACACCTGTATCCTTATTTTGGTTCATTTTTTCTGTGTCCAAGTATCCTAAATTCTGGAAACTTGAGAGTCGGACTTCTAGATATGCACCTGTATTGGACACTCGCACCCAAGTCCAAGAAACATAGAATGAAAACACTCAAAAATCGAAAAAGATTTTTTTATTGAACGCAATGGTATGAAATCATTCTTTATCACTAGATCTGAAAACAAAAGAGGAAAAATAAGCAACCTGGGTATAGGGTCCATTCCAACAGCTTTCCAGTCTAGCATTGCCTGGTGTAAAAATTGCCAGGTAGAGAAAAATATTCCACCAAAAATTGAATCTCGAACCAAACCTGCTCGATAACCTCTCCATAGAGATGTCCATCCTTCCAAAGAAATGATGTCTGATGGTGTTCTAACATTACTGACATGTGGTGGCCTCCCAGATCCGGTCATCATCCATGGATATTCTTTCAGAGCATCTGATATATTAGTATTTCTAGGGGTCAAGGTGGACAGAATACCAACAGAGTTATTCATTGCCATCCCATCCAGGGAATATCTGGGCAGTAATCTCGAAACTAAAGGACGAGCAACACTCTTTTCAGCAATGGGTGGAGAGGCCTTGATGTGAGAAGTAGAAGCAGAAGCCACCTGAGCCCGAAGTTTGACAATTTCAAATGGAGAACTTACAAGACTCTCCATAGTGCCAGAAACAAGTCCTGCCATCAGAGCCTCAGAGGCACTCAAATAACCATCCCCACGACCATCTGATGAAGAACACTGTATGTGAGCTCAAGATTATCGCTAATATGTGCATGACCAATATATGGTAAGGAGGTAATACAATCATGAAATAGTACCCTCTCTCCCACAATATAATAATGCATCTCTCTGCAACTGCTACTAACAGGACAAATAAAGAGTAATTACAAAATAGAGAAAAGGACAAATAAAGGGAAGGCTTCTACCAAAGATTTTTACAAAAGTTAACCATGAAATTGCACTAACTGGTATATCTTATGCACCTAAAATGCAAAAAAAACCATAGAATTCACTGGTTTTAAAAGGCAGTAAGTAAAGATCATATCTCAAGCATATTGCCCAAACACGTATTTTGAACCCTGCTCAATTATTAACAAACCACCTCCCACATCTAAAACTGAGAGATGAAATAAATGGTATACACAAACTCTGTGGCCGCTGACCACAAGCAGAGACAAGAGACCGACAGGCGGCAGCACATAATAATGATGTTCTGTGCCATACTACTTTTTACAGCAGGTACTTCCTATTTTAGTCTTATTCCCAAGTAGAGATTATTGTCCATCTAATTACAGAAATTTATCATTCCAACTCGTTCACCCTATCCCTACCTCGGTTCTACGTTGTCATTCCACATTCCAGAAGTACCTATATTTAAATTTTACATATTGTACTTTACTTCACACAAACTATAGATGCAATCTAAGATTTGGGTTACTACCAACATACTAAATAGGAATACATGATGCAGTTGATGCTGGGCCCAAATTTAATTCTCCATCAAATTTTATTCTTTTCAGTAGAAATTATTTAGGTTTCCAACTTGCAGCAACTAGATGATTGGACCAGATACAACACACATGAAAATGATGATACTCACTGGAGTTTACGTTACAGACAAAATACTTATAAAGATAGTAAAGATGTGTATCCCATTTATTCCTCCCAAAAAGGTCTCTTAACTTAATTTTCTTAGTTTTAGTCACTTGGTAAAACATTGGGTTCTAACCAGTTTCTTAATCATGAGAATGTAGAGTGTAGGTGCAACCCGCATATTTGGCCACAAAACATAATCATGAACAAAAGCCAAAAGGGAACAAAACAAATTTCAAAAAGTAAATTTACCTTTGTAAAATGCTGTCAAAATCTCATAAACACCAAAACGAACACCCAGACCTAATGTTCTTCCAAGAATCAACCATCCAACGCCGTTGTATAAGCCTAAAATAGATTAGCACCGCATTTAGTGATCTTACAACAGATAGTTAGAAATCTGAATGTTAAAGCTTTTGCTCAGATGAGTATCATGACTGCAAAACCAAAGAAGCAACAACAGTGTAACAGGTAGAACCAAAATATAGAAATTGAATAATTAAAAAAAGTAAGTCTCATTTCAACGATTTGGTCTGGGGTAATGTAAGGAACTTCTCAATCCAAATTAAAATTGATGGATCATAGTTATTTGAAAGCTAAAAAACACCACAAGTCCCAATGTTTTATAGTTATAAGAGTCGCCTTTCTTTTCCCAAACCTGAGAAATGAACTCTGTTATCCAATGCATTAAAATTAATTTTCTCAGGCACAACAGTTCAATAAGAGCAAGTGCTAAAAAGAAGGTGATACTTCCCCAACTCCCCTCACAGACTGAATGTTTGAAAGGCAGGCAACTACAAAATTACCTGAATAACCTGATAAAACTCGAATTCTGTACAAAACATCAGCCACCATCAACGGTTTTTCAGCAGTAGAGCCGACCTGTTTTTCGTAAACACACATATATCAAGTACGGATGCTGATTATATATGAGGAATTTGAGACAAAAACCTAGCAGGAAAGTGCTAAATCCATTATCCGATATCAGACCTGCATCAAGACTTTGACAGTATCCAGAGGGCATGTTGCAGCAGTGCCTAGCGCCACCGACGCTGCGGAGGCAGCAGCGTGGGCGGCGAATATCTTATTGTTCATCAATGCCTCCATCGTTTCTTCACTTGAAAATTTCCCACTTCCAACCAGAGCGATTATCACGTCTCACTTCTCAAAAGTCCATGATCTTCCAAATTTACGATTTAACAATGCTTCAATAAGGAACTGTATATTATTCACACTAATATCATTTGCGTCCTTGGCTGCTAGACCAAAAAACTTGACAAATTGCCCTTTTCCTTGTTTTATTTTGGAAGAAGCCCTAATTGAATGCTGTCTGTGCAAAAATCAGCAGACCATAGTCAAACCCTAGTCTATGACGGCGGCCAACAGAGGGCTGATCGTTTCCTCTTATTATATTTCCCGCTCCTCTTCTCTTCTGCAGCACTCCGTGTTTACCTCGCAATTATCCGGTAGTCTGGTTCTCTTCATCACTCTACCTCCTTATATATATTGCGGGCCGACATACTATATATGCCCATCCCATGTTCACTCTTTTATGGGCCGGGCCACTTTCCCCCGAACAATGGGCCTTTGCTTTTAGAACTTGCATATAAATATTCTAATTTCTAATTAAAAATTTACAAAATACAATATTATTTAGTAATTAAAAATTTAATCAGGTTAAATTTTGAAAGATAGATAAATTATTGATTTAGGATCTATATTAAAGTTATAAGTCCACAAATTTAAAGAAATACTTGACTTCTTATGTTCTTAATTACTCCCTCCATCCTAATTCCTTTTTCCACAATTTCTATTTTAAAATGTCTCAACTTTTTTTTTCTACTTTAAAAAGAAAATAATTTACACTTACAAATATCAATAAAGTATATTTTTTATATTTTATTAATTAACTTCACATTGACATACTCTACTTTAAATTGAATGAAGAATCAACACATTATCAAATATAATTCCTTATTAGTGTATAGGCGAGTTGAAATATTGACAAATTTTTTTTTTATTTGCTGAGATGATCAAATATAATCTTGTTAAAAAACATCAATTTCTATTACCCTTATTTAAAACAGAAATAAAATATTAATTTAAAATCTTAAGTACAGTTCAGTATCATATATTGGAACGTAATTTTTCATTCCATTATTGTACCAAAAATAATCGTATCAAGATCTTGGTATAAAAAATATACTTACCAATATCGTACTGAAAATTTGGTACGATATTAATATACATACCTATCTATACCAAAATTTGAGTGCATCATTTCATAATGAAATTATGGTATATAAAAAATACCTAATATCCAAATTAATTTTTAATAAAATATTTGATATTTTGGTATGTATATATAAATTGAAAAATATTATAAAATGTATATAATATGAATATTATATATATTTCTTTTAAGAGCGTGAAGATAAAACTTGGACGGATCAAAATAAAAATTTAAAATAAATCCGGGATGGGGGTACAGAACTTAAGTATGGTATTATATTATTTATACTGCACTGAATTTTTAATATATCAAAATATTTTGATGTTTTTAAATATTTTTTAATTCGACAATGTACACTGAAATTTTCTATATTTTTCCCGTAGAAAATATATTTTCTCCATTTTATTTTTATAAATTTGAAATATTACTGAATTTGCGGTAAAGTTTTATGGTTTGACAGACGCAGACCCGTTCCCTACCCTTTTTCCTTGAAGTTGCTAATCTAATTTCTCGCACTCAATAAATAAGGAGAGAGAGAAAATTAACAAAACTTGGGGTCGTTTCCTTTGCAGGTATTACTATTAGTCGTTATTTCTTTTTAGTTTATGGGCTTTTTATTCATGCACTCCACCTGTTTGATCAAACTACCCATTCAAATGCAAGAACAATATGAGCTCAGTTCCTGCGATCGATTTGTTGTTTCTCACGCGTTTCTGCTTTGACCATATTATTAAGCTGTACTGATAAAAAATTAATGTTTGTGTGGTGATATAATTTATGCATATGGCTGGCTTACATGGATATAGAATTGATTCAAATTCATTTGCTCAAAGTCCAAGTATGATAATCATTTGGGCTATAGGATTTTGGTGTTTTACTGGTGAGTGCAGCTTCATAAAACGGGATGTGCAAATGTGTCCTGGTCATAGGTTGTCGCGCCAAAAGCTTGTGATTTGGGTATTAATTCCTTCAGGATTGGCAACAAGCCCCCTGTTTGCTTTGCATGGTATATTCTTACCTGAGAACTTCTATCTTTGCCTACATTCTTGGAGCTCATGCACAACCTCGGACTTATACATATCTTCATCTATTTGACCTGCCATTATCATTTTAGCTTCTGAATTCAGATGGCTTATTGACAACTCCAAGACGAAAACCTTATGGAAAGGAGTGAGAAAATACTTAGGGTGCGTTTGGTATAAATTTAAGATGGTAATGGGTATTATTAAGCGGTAATCACTATGGAGTTAGTGATTACCCTTTTTTAAACTTGTTTTTATGATCTCATTCATATATAATAAATAATATTAAACACTACTAATGAGAATGAATCCTCGTTAATCTCCATTCATTCTCATTCCCCACACTCGTTATCCCCAACCAAGCGGGCTCTTAAACTACATTGTAAGCACTTGCCCCCTGATTTTGTTTATTGTGGTACTAGTCATTTTGCACACGTTTTATTACATAGATTTATTACATTATGAAAACTTTGTAGTGTTAACTACTTGATATAAGCCTTAAACAACGGAGAGGGTTAGAATTTATTGTCACCAACCTGGTCCTTTTTAGTGACCTCCAAAGGTCAACAATGTTTAGTTTATATTTTATATTATGTGCATGTTTTCTTTCATGCGTATCTAATTGTATTTGTGAGACATATTGTGAAAAGTATTACTATGATCTCAGGTTGGGTTTAGCAGCTGTTTTACTGACAAGTGGGCTTCACTTATTCCACCATTGATAAAAACTAATGGAATTGCAGCATCAGCTATAAGTCTATAACTGAAGTAGGAACTATCAGGAAAAAAAATTACTTGGGAGAAAAGCACACTTTTCATTTTCTGCTAAGAGTATCTCAAACCAGTTTCGTTCAAGAGGCTTATCTGTGTACAGATACTCTTAAAGATCACTATTCGAACAATTTGCTTCGTTGCTTATGGCTTTCTCTTCACATTATGCACTCCAAACAGAACAAACTTTGGAAAAGCTTTACCATATTTGTGTGTAGCCTCCTGTGACGTACTGATAAGAATTTTGTTGTTGTACCTTTGCTAACCCTACTTGTCCCTGCATCCCATCTCTTGCATATTGTTGCCACATCAGTTGCTCTTCTACTAATAATTGGTGTTTCTTCTCAATCTCCAACATCTGCAAATACGATGGTGGTGCTATGGCGAGAGAAGCAGCAAAAGGATCAGAATTTGTTGAGAAGACACCATTAGCTGGTGGTGGGGCAGGCAAGGCCAGCACATGTGGTCCCTGCCCTAGCCCTACAGCAACACTGCTGGCACTTCCAGAGGAATACACCACTTGGGGGGGCATGGTCCCCTGGAGGTACATATTATCAAGAGAAAATGTGTCGAGGCCTTTGGGAAGAGATGGCTTCTGGTTTGAGAACTGGCTAACTGACTCAACTAATGCCATTTCCCAGTCTCTGGATGAATCGGTCGTGCTTGTGGGAGCAGTTGTGGTAAGACCACTGTTAAATAAAGCTAAAGCGGATGTATCTCCATATTCTTCTTCTGTGCCTGCTGCATCTTCACTTAAGTTCAGCAAATCGCCTACTTGTTGAACTTCGCTATCCTCTTCATTTGTCTCCTTTTGTTCACAGTTCATCCCTTCTGGCGGGGGCAGTGCTCTCTGTGGCTCTGCCCTTTTCACTTGTTCAACAGGTGTTGGCCTTGGCTCGGGGCTACTGACCTTCTTTCTGTTCTGTAACATGGCGGTCTTTTGGTGGATAAAGTCATCCATCGTATCAAGCTTTGACTGCGGAATTTTCATAACTTCGGGGTAGTCGGAAAAGCGCAGGATACCTATTGTCTTGCTCCACTCATAGAAAGGATCAAGCTCGTCGAATTGCTTTGAAATCCGATTGAAGATCTCATAGACTTTCACCATATCAGGTATGTCAAGCTGCATGAAACGGTCGATCAATATCCCCAAAACTTCAGTTATGTTATGGAACAGCTCAATACTTTCTTTCACTATTGGAAAGAGAGCCACCATCACAAGCCTGTTATGCTTTGCAGCGCCTACACAAAAAGTCCCCTTAGTTTTTCCCTCACATGCAAGTTAGCTGTCATGAAAGGAAAAAATGCTCACAAGAGATATAGTACCTGTTGGCCTGCATGCTAAAAATCTATCAAGAACAAGCATCAGGTGATTAATCCTGGAGAAAACCGCAATGTCATTCATCTCAGACAGTAGAGCACCCTTGGCCACCAAGGCATTGGAGGCATTTCCCTCTTCCCCACGATACATAAAACCTCCGCTCCTCCCTCTATAGCCCTGCATCCTGAACTCGAGCTGCTCATCCAAGTACAAAGCATATGCTCGAATAAAAGCTGTGTAATCCCATCCATATGACTTTCTGGAAGAGTCTCGAAAATCGCACAAGTTAAGGAATTTCGTCCCTTTCCTCGTAGCATAGAAGATCTCCTTCTCCAAGAGTTGGGAGCCCTGAGAAAGGAGGCGTTGGATGAGTATGAGCGCTTTTAAGGCCACCACCCAATTCTTGGTCTTGTTGAGACGTTGGCCGATAATGGTCACACAGGCATTGACTAGGGATCGCGAGTAGCTTGTGAGGCTTAAGATTTCGGTGATATAGCGTTGGTTGGGTGGGTTTTCGTCATGGCGAGTGGCTTTCAAGATGGCTACTTCGAGGTTTGACATAGAGGTGCTCCCCCCAAACCTAGCCAGGCTAATGCTGGTGCGATCCTTAATTGCCCCTATAGCTCTTTTGATCTTGCTTGGGGCCATTTCTATTTCTTGATCTTGATCGCTTGATCAATCGTGATATGTGTTATTCTATCCTCATTGAGCCAATCTTGATCAATTCAGTTGCTGAGAATTTGTATGTTGTTTTCAATGCTTGCTGTGATGGTACGATGATGCAAGGATGAAAAAGAATCTTGGTTTAACGTGTCGAAATGCAGGAACAGGGCAGGGACAGGACAGAGGGATGACAATGAAGAAGAAAAGAAACTTGATGAACTAGCTGTCCAATTCAGGGAATTATTGTAATGGTTCTAATCAATTTCTTCTCAAGCCAGGTTCAGGTTCCTCTTTTTCTCTCCCTCTCTCTCCTCTTTTTGCTCTCTCTCTCTTAGATTTCATGCATACAGCGTTGACCTCAAGTTTTACGAGAAACGCGTATTGGAAGTAAATTGTGGTAAACGCCTTGCGGTAGAAAACATATAATAGAGGGTCCATTAAAAAATGCATGTCTGAGAGTTTTCTATTGGGGCAATTTGGGAAAAAATAAACCGTAAATCTCAAGTCTAACAACTAAAAGACGTAATAAGTTTTTGTCGGCTTCATTTTTTGAGTTCACGAGTCTTCTTTCAAACCAAAGTTTAAGTCTAGCATTTTATTCATTAATCTTGACTAAGTAAATTCCGCATGTTCGTGGAATGGCGGCTTTGTAATATAAGAATTAGATAGAGTAATACCACTATTAGGAAAGAAAAACATTTCTCCATTGAAATATTACTCAATTCTTCCATGAATTTTACTCAATTTTCAGTTGGAGACATATTTTAATAAAAATTAATAGCATTTTCATTCATAAAAAATATGCACACTTGCTGGTACATGGTTTAATACGATATATAAGAGAATATTACATAGTATTGTACGGCCCGTTTGTGAATAAATTAATTATTTTTTAAAAGTATGTAATTATATGTTTTTCATAAGAGTAAGTCTCTTGTGTACCGTGCAACTCAAGTGTATTTTTAAAAAATTACATTATTTATTATTGAAAAGCTACACAAATTATTACTGAAAAGTTACACCATTAAAGATGCATTTTTCAGTAATAACATGTGTAACTTTTTAATAATATTTTATGTAACTTTTTAAAATTGAACTTGAGTTGCACCCGGTGCATACAATACTAAGACTTTTTATAAATATTCAATTTATTTATAAACGGATTTTATAATATTTTATAATACCTTTTGATATATCACACATAACCGAGCATATTTTTTTGTGGAGTATTATATTAAAAAGGTAAATAAAGTATAATACCTTTTGATATGTCACATATAACTGAGCATATTTCTTTTATGGAGTATTATATTTAAAAGGTAAATAAAGTAAGAATATTGTCAGTTCATTTATTTGTTTTGAATATTGTTCATTTTCAAAAAAGAAATGGACCTTAAGATTGATGAACAAAAAATGGGGGAATGAAATTGGTGGGAAGTGGAATATTATGATTTGAATAAAATAGAAAATATAGTATGTGATTAAGAGTACATTTTGTTTCATGTTTATAGCGGCATTTTTGTCCTGCTACTTTTTTTTTTTTTTTTTTTTAATTTTACTACTTGAAACTCTCAAGTTGTATTATTTCTATTTATTTAAGTCAATCTATTTTTCAATGTGTTTTCCAAACTAATATATTATGGTACTACTAAAACTCATATTGCATATATTTATACTTCTGAAATATAGTTGCATTTTTTAATATTTGATAAGTACCTCGGTTTTGTTTTCTTTTTCCTTTACTTTAATTTTTTTTATTATTATTAATAATAATATTATTAATTATTATTATTATTACATGGGTGGAGGAAGGGGAAGGGGTTAAAAGATGAGGACCTTATTTCATGGCCTCATATTGGACTTATGATTTCAGTAGATAGGAGCCACGAATTAATATTCTCAACCACATAATATATATACCAAAACTGCAAATTTGTCTACATTTAGTTAACAACATTTTCTTCTTGCACAGATATACTACACAGGCAATGGGGTGCCACTGCCATACTCATTATCTACATCTGAATAGCACTCCTCGTCTTCTGTACAGAAGGATCTACAACACTACATCAAAACAACAACCATTTTCTCCCTCCTCATCTTCTCTAAATGATCAGCATATCAAGCAGAAAAGAGTAGAAACTTCTAAAGCTGATGATGCATACATGAATGTCAAGTTAAAGACTCTAGGAGATTGCAAACTCGGTGTTTCCGTATATCCCGATTTTGATTACAATGCTGATGGGGGTGCTGGCTCGGGCACAGCCACCAGAGATTCGGAAGATGTAGTTTCTGTCAATTTCGACGTACAACAGTTGTACATTCCGCCATTGTCAACTCTTACAACCAAGCTGCTGGGATTGCCCTTGCCTCCTTTCCTCAAAATCGACATAGTCCCCGACTCCCTCAATGGACAAATCAACCAACAATCGGGCAAGGTATATCCAGATTTGTTACAGAAATAATCCACTATATAATCTAAGATGACTGAATATTAATGAATGCATCTATCTATATATGTTATGTGTACAGGTTGACCTGAAGTTGAGGGCAAAGTTCTGGTTTTCAGTGGGGAGGTTGTATAAAGCTCCGCCACTAGTGGTGGAGACGGTTCTAACGTCGGAGGAATCGAAGGGAAAGATGAGGGGTGGAAAGGGGGAGAGATTGGATGAGCAGGGGAGGTGTAGGCTTGTTGGGGTGGCAACAGTTGAGCCTGTTAATGATTTTTTCTTGGATGCATTTCTTGGCCTTCCTACTGAGTGCCTTGCTTCTTTGAATGCCAATATCTCCTTACTTTGAATCCTAAAATAAAGGATATATGTATCAATTCACAATTTATGTTTCCTATCTGAGATTTTATTTCTGCAAATATTAATCAAATAAATATGCACACACGTTTTTAAACTTCTGGAAGTACTAATCAAATAACTATATGCACACATTTGACAAATATTCATCAATTAAAAGCAGAGCAAGTTCTCCTGATGGTGCCCTGCGATCCAGTGAGCACACCAATACGGCCCATCCTGACTATTGAATTCACAAAATCAGCCTCGAAAGACGGCCCGAGGGGCCCGAAATACGAGTCAACGATGCTCATGGTGACCCCATCCTGATACAAAGCAGCATCTGACTGTAGCACAGCAAAGCCACTCCTAATATTCTGCAGGATTTGGATATCAAACACCTGTGAGCTGCCCCTGTCCATCGGAAGCCGAGCATTGACGTCGCCGTTCATCGGACACGTAGATTTTAACTCCGGCAAGAACTCGGGGATTATGGATGGATCAGAGCCGCCGATCGCCGGAAAGGTGTAGAGCCGTCGGTTCATGAAGAAGCATGCAGCCGTGCCAATAGTATGCGCAGCTAATATTTCAAACAAAAATTATATCAGATTATTCACTTTCTTTAAAATCGCAATAACGATGATATAATAGTTAGTTTGTAATTAATGACATAAAGCAAACAAACTTGGCAACAAAATGCAGATGTTAGTATAACTTCTTAAATATCTGCATTATTTTTGTGAAAACTAAGAACTAAATGCTGACTTCATAAATTAATAACTTCTTAAATATCTGCATTATATATTCAGTTCCTTTCTCATTAATTACATGAAATTGATCTTACTTTTAAGTTAGTAGAATATCACATCATGCACTCTTGACTTAACAGCTCACAACTCATGTATATTATTCATAAAAATCTACATGACTACATTATCTTGCATTATTATTCTTCTTTTGGTGGGAGAAACATTTATTGTATAACGATGGTAGATTTTTAATAATAATAACAGAACCCCTATCATTATTTATGCATGCAATTGTCCGCACAACAACAAGTCTCGTTGTATAAGACAACTAAATGAAATATGAATTTGACATAACTCTAATCTAATAGATGACAATGTTAATTTATATAACCTCTTTTGCATTTAACAATTAATTAAGTTGAGCGAGTTGCAACCTTAATTAATTTTCACATGCATTTACCCTAAATTCCCCTGTATTTTTTGTGGGTGTCCCATCAACATAATTAATTATGATCACATGCTAACGTAGACTTATTATCATCAATACTTTTTCTGTAATTAATTATATATTTTAAAATTCCCTGCAGTCGAGATATATGTCATCATAATTCCGGATAATAAGAATAAAATAGATATTAATAATAAAACAGGTCATTTATCCAACACTGCCTACCGACTTAAACGCACACAAAAGTTGCATGCTTCAATGTCATTGAGAGAGAGAGAGAGAGAGACCAGTGAGAAGCACAAGATCCTTGTCAGTGAGGCCTTTCTGAAAAAACTTGGCCTTAAGAGTCTGAATAGAATCAGCAACATCAGGCATCTCCCCTGCAAATTTCACATCGGAAGCCATGCCATCTCTCCTTCCCAATTCCACCTCATAAGATGGCCCTTTTGCCTATAAATTAAAACAGCAATTTCCAAAAATCAATAATATATATATATATATATATACATACTAGGCAGTGTTTGGGAATGACATAATTAATTACCAAAAGAATGGCATGTTTGGCTGCCAAAGCGAGTATATCAGCACAGGAAACAGTTAGAGGACAAACAGCCTCTAAGAGGGACTTAGCCCTGTCAATGACAGTAAAGCCTCTAAGACCTTGATGTCCGAATGCATGCTTCTCATCTGTTCCAACTCCATTATCTATCAAAATAGACCCTTCACAACCCTGCATCATCATAATCTAGCTAATTCATCATCCATCACACGATGTACATACATATCATATACATACATACCTCAACAATGCAGTCATGAAAGTGGAGCCTGAGGAGGGCGGCGCCGATGTTCTGGTCGACGGCGGCGGCTTCACGCACGGCGCCGCCCACTATGGCATCCACGTCGGGACAGCTGGTGGCGTAGAACCCCACTTGGAGTTGCCCTTCTGCTAGATAACTACTTATTATAACTAATATCATATGAAGTACTATCATTTTTGTTTTTTTGATGTTGAAGTGATTTTATTTAGATGTGTTGTTATGTGAAAATTAAGGACGAAGCTGTGTATATATATGTGTGTGCGGAGAATTCAATATATATGCTAGTTGGAGGAGATGTGGACTGATCTAATCTTGTGTTGGATGATATATATATATATTTATATGTGGGCTTAATTAATTAAATAATTTTATGTGCTTACTTAGTTATTATTATTTTATTTTTTTGCATGAAATCAATTTCATTTATATATGATGGAGACTTCATTTGTAAACCACCTTATTTTGGTGAATACTATTAATTTCCGTTACATTTTGTTTGTGACTTTTGATGAAATTAAAGAAAATAAAATATTTGACAAATATAAAATGGGAAGAAAAAAGAGAGGAAATAAGAGAATTTTTTAGTGGTAAATCTGAGGACAAATTAACATGCAAGCAAGAATAGTAAAAATTTAAACTGAAATAGCAACAAAGTGAAATAATTAAAAGAGATGTCAATTACTTTGCTTCATCGAGATTTCTGGGGATCAAATAATCCTATACATAGAAGCTAAGGTAAGAATTTCGAAAATTGTTTCTTCATCTACGACTATGTCTATCTATAAATATATAAAAGCAGCAGTTGGTCGATGGCGAGTGAACAGCCACTGCTCAACAGTATAATCTTGACTTGCACTTTCTAGAGTAGCGACTGAACTGTCAACTTTAAGCCATCATATTTTTGTCCATTCATAGGGACGCCTAATTTTTAGTCACAAAATAATTTTGAAACCCTAATAAAATATAATCAGATTCAATTATACCTTTAGTTGACAGCGTGGCGTGGCCGTGGAAGGAAGGGGGTGCGTCGCGTGTGGTACCGCGGAGGCTGCGACTGTCTGATGTAGCGGCGGCGGTTGAGGTGGAGGAAGAGTATAATAGGTAGGTCTTATGGGCCATTAATGAAATCTTGGCCCAACTTTCTCTTTTTTTTTCATTTTAAAATTATTTATATATTACTTCCTCTGTCCCACAGAAATTTGCACACTTTCCTTATTTGGACGTCCCACAGGAATTTGCACACTACTAAAAAAGGAAACATTGATTTACGTGCGCACTCACAAACCTTTACACATATTTACCCATATGCCACTACTTTATATATAAAACACATTTTTCTTAAAAAATGTGCCGTCCCGTAGGGTGCAAATTCCTACGGGACGGAGGGAGTACTTCATATCATATAGCAAATGTGGTTTAAATTTTATTTTTTTGCTATAAGGTACAATGTTCAATTCCTTACACTTACATTATATTTTTAAATTTTTTAATATTATATAAATTATATTATTATTTATTTATTTATATATATAATTATATACTTATCTAATAAAAAAATTTTGTCCAAAGTGTTAATTAATTTTATTATCAATTTTTTTCTTTTAAATCAATAAGAAAAATATTGAAAATTTTTATTGTTTTATTTAATGATAATTTATTGGCACTACTCTGTAAACATATAAAAAGTCTTTAAAGGTAAAATCTTAAAAAGAATAAAAAATTGAAGCATAGTCTCCAATTTTTTATTTCTTTGTGTTGAATATAAAAGTTTTCAATCCTATTTTCATTCGACTCATGTATAATTCTGTAGCTATAAAGTAATTTAAATAATAGTTGATAATTTTAATTTTTGTTTGATGTCTCCTTCTAAACCTTTTTTTATTTCAATGTGCATATGCATATTCAGTATTTCTTCAAGTAGACGAATTAAGATAATTTTTTTTTAAATTTTTACAAAGATGTGTGTGTATCACTATTTGGACATGACAACAAACAACTCATAAGAAATTGGTTAGTGATTCGAACAATAAGAATAAGTTTTCAATGATTCAAAAGATTAAGCAAGTTAAACTCCCTATTGGTCTATAATAAAGGATAAATATATTTTTATAATTTTATCTTATACATGAATATACATTATATTAGATAATATTATAAATGAGACATAAACTTAATGTAATATTTAAAAAGTATACAATTTAAATAGTAAAGTGGAGTTTTGTCCCAAGTGTGAAATCAACTCACAAACCACCCTATTTTAAAACGAAGTGAATTCATGCGTATTACACAAAATATTAAGAATTAAAATTCATGTTATATAATATATTCACAATATAATAGAAAGTAAGAATTTTAAAAGATATATTAATAAAGTTTTGTAATGACATTAATAATTCTAAAGTAATGTTGTATAAAAAATTGTTTTAAAATTATTTTTGTATAAATATTGTAATATTTAATATAAGATAATTTTTATTTGATTGATCAAACTATTTTTTTTTTAAATATGTAGTCCGAAGAAGAATTTTCAAAATCTGTTGATTAACTAAATTAATATTCTTTACAAATTAAAATGTATGTACATATATATAGTTATATACTCATATATATAAGCAGAGAATTAATATAAAAAAAGTAGTTAATTTACACACAAAAAAAAAACAATGATACACCATCAAATTTAATCACATCATGACATATGCAAAAATTTAATTCTGCACTCTCTCTATCTAAAAGATATTGTATAGTTAAATTTTGGGACAGTTACAAAATAAATCATTTTAAAACACTATTTTTAAATTGGTATAATATGTTAAAAAAATTAATCTATTATTTAACTCACATTTACTCTATAATATAAAATTTTTGTACCAATTCAAAAATAGTGCTTTAAAACATACCAATATGAAATTATTTGATTTTTTTTTAAATTTTTGTACATGAGTTAACTTATAGTATTTAAATGAATAAAATAGTTTTTAATGAGGGTAAATTGCTCAATTTAAGTGAAGAAATAAAAGAAAGATATATTTGTGTGTAATTATTAGTTGAATGTGATGTATTATATATTTTTGTGAATAATGAGTAGTGAATTGTGCAATATTATAAATTTAAATTCATGCATATTATAAAATAATTAATTATTATAGATCGTGCATCGCACGGATGAAAATACTAGTATATGGTAATGACTGATGACTAGACAAAAAAAAAACACTCTCTTCTTTCTTTATATTATTTTATTTAAAAATATTTATTTATTAATATATGATGATTTTTATTTACATAAAATAATAAAGAACATTGAAAAAGTAAAAGGTAATTACGAAGTTTTTTTTTTTTTTTGTTGAAATAAATTTTATATATCCTTCAATATGTAGTGGGCCTTATGTAGAACACTGGGTCAACAGAAAATATACATCAATGGGCCTTATCTGTAGTGGGCCACATCTCTATAACACGCACAATCAAAGTCGAACGTTAACCAATTTAGTCACGCCAAAAGTTATAGCCACAGCCATCCAACCTCCTACCACCATCCTCGCACAGCACCACGCCACCCGAGAGTTGCCCAGCACCGCAACAATGCCACCTAACGCCACCAGAGCTGTGGTGGTTGCCGCCACCAGTAGCCTGGCACTGCAATCCGTCGTAAAAGTCGCAACAATTAACGGGGCAAATGCCCCTAATAAAAACGCGAGGGCTGAAGCCAAAGTAGCTTGAAAACGGTTGAGACTTTCCTCCGCCACATACTCATCGTTGAAGCCATTCCTTATCCTTCTCTTCTCTCTCCGCGCTATCTCAACGTCCAACATAGAAACAAATTCCTCAACGGCCATGCTGCAGGCACTAGCAAAAAGCCCTGCAAAGAAAGTGAGGAGCATGGCCTTACCTTCGTCTCTAACAGTCCCGACTCCCATCATCAGTGATGCAACAGATACAAATCCGTCGTTGGCTCCAAGCAATGCTGCCCGATGCCACTGTAAAATAGTTGAGAAGTCAAAAGCTTCGACCTGATCAGAGGGGATTGTAATCTGAACGTGGTTTGGGGGAGCCATGGAACATATAATTTGGCTCTTTGAGGGTGGTGAGTATGAAATGTGGAAGTGTGTATATATAGAGTAGTGAAAATTAATGTAATGAAATGAAGGTGGAATTCTGCACAGGAAAGCATTTACAAGGATGGAGGAATTCAAAATAGGTGCATGAAAAGTCTTGGATATAAAATAGTAATAGGTGTGTTCTCCACACGAAAAGATGCCATTAAATATTCATGGAAGTGTGCTTCCCACACATAAACCACAAATTTTACTAATATATTCATATAATGCACAATGTTTGGTTGCTTTGAGAGAGAGAGAGAGGGTCCTGGATCCTCTCCAGTAACAACAGTTGATCTGCACACACACAACAGCACCCTCCTGTTATTGGAGGAAATTCGATTCCAAGAGAGAGGGGGAGGAAATAGAGAGAGATTCTTCTCAGTCAAGTAGGGACAGTTCAGCTCATTAAACACAAAATGAAACTGCCAGAAAGAGAATACATGAAAGACCTAACCATTAGGTAAGTTGCATATAGTGCATATGGTGCAAAGCTCAAGCAGTGTCCCTTTTCATTTACAAGGTAAAAATCTATGTTTGATTGTATTCAAGCAAAAGATTTTTCTTGGCAACATCTCCTCCCAAAATACAACCGACACATGTATTTTCATCAAAAATACATATTCCAAAGAACAAATCACATTTTCTACAGTTCACTTGCTGTTGATATATCTAGTAATGATTTTCTAGTCAAGACAATCAATCAGAAACCAAATAGAATATTGAACAAAATTCAAAGAGGATATACAGGTAAGACTAGATAGGAAAAAAAGTTTAATGGTTTTTACTACATAAGACTACAAGTTGAAAAATGCTACAGCAAGAATCATGAAGCTGATAGCACCAGTACGGCAGTCTCACATGCTACATAGATTTGTCTAAAACAGAAAGTGCATAATAGAACAACAGAAAAGGGTACCCAATTTTTTTGGTCTCTCCATTTTAACAGTTTCCATCATTTTAACAGTACAAAAGAATACATTTCTTTGCCACCAATTTGTTGAGTCTTCACATCATTCTGCAGAACAGGATAAAAAATAGTACATTAGGATACTCCAGAAGTTCAGGGCACAAAAATTATATAACAAATTTATGAAATTGTGCAAAAAAAATGTGGAATCGTTTCAGAATAGGTAAAAAAATCACAAGAGGAGCAAGTAACAAAATATATACAAGACTGAATCATAATTAGAGTAGATAAGTAACAAAATCCTGTAGATGGCGGTGTATGATTATGAACAACCTGAGGGAAAATCTTCTAAAGGTTCAACATTATTCTTGTTACTCTACATAGAATACCAGTCAAGAAAAGAGACCCTCCCAGAGACAAAAACACATTTGCTTGGTGTATTAACAAATATTAACTATTTATGCAGTACATTCTATTATACCCTACAAACTATAACAAAACTATAATTGGAAAGCCATCTATAGTTCAAAATATATTTAGTAACCACAATAAATAACAATTGCAATAGAAAGAACATTGGAGTAAAGAATGTCTCCCAAAGATATAGCACCTTATTTTCTGCGACAGTACACCTAAACATGTTTTCTTTCTCTAAACACTTTCCAATCCCGCAACCAAACTATATTTTCAAACAGCAGACAGAAAATAAAACCAAAGACAGTTACACAGGGTACACTTTCCACTCTAATCTTGTACTTCTCTTCTTGCAGTTTCATCTTTATCTCAATGATGCTAAAGAGATGTCATATATGGACTCAAAAGTCCAATCCGAAGAGAACCAGAAATAGTTGTCTATACATCTTGACCTCTCTCTAACAGTCATGTTACTCTTTATATTCTATATACAGGTTAAAAGCTTTATGAGAAAGCATAATTTACATAAGATGAAGTAAAAGGTATATAGAGACATGAATCCTAGATCAACCTAGAAAAAGGAGAAGCTTATAGCATCCAGTTTCAGATGGATCAAATCATCAAAACAAGAGTGAAGAAAAAACAACTCAAGTTATTGCTTTCGTCATTCATTAGCCTGCCAAGGACTGTTTATGTCATAGCAGTCAGGTTTCCTTCAGCCGATTGATCCCATAATTCACCTAAATGCCTTTAACAATATAATAACAAAGAAGTATATGAATCATGTCTGTATTAAACAGAGTTTCTCAAACATAAAATGTGATCTCATACAGACGAGTGGTTCTCAAGAATAAAAACCATACTTCCACGAAGTTTCCTTTTGATGTATACAAGAAGACAAGGTATTATCATCCTCAACTATAGACCTTTTTAATCACAATACAGTTGATCAGCTTGAAAAAACAATAATCACAATATAACAAGTAACAAACACAAATATTGCAGACAAAATATGCATTAACACTATGTTTCTTTGGTCATTAGATAAAATTTATTCTTTTACCAGTTCACTTAGGCAGATCAATAGTGAAGCAGTCTCATGAAGCATCAGACACAGTCCTAGATTCTGCTTCAAAATTTGTTCCAGATTTAGCGCTCTTCACCCTCTTAGCATACTTCAAAGAATAACGGTCAGCTTCTTGATCACAGGTCCCATTTGGTGAAATCAACTCGCCATTATCCACAGAGCCACCCGCCTTGGAGTTACTCACATCAGTTGCAGGAAACTGATTTACACATAGAAAAGTACTAAAATGCAGGAGACCTGAGCATGGATTAGTGCCTGTGATTCTTTTAAAATACTTCTGTTGATAGCGATCACGCTCTGCATCACAACTCTCGCTTGGTAAAATCACATTGATGTCACTCTTGGCAGGACTACCTGAACTAAGGTTTGTGTCATCTGGTTGAGAATTGCCAGGTCCGAAAGCAACTCCATGGCCATCACAATAGCTGCTATCTCTTGAAACAGCAAGTGAGCCACTCATTGGGCTTTCCTTCTTGAACCTAGTGCGCCTATAAATGACAAGCTGTGGACCAAGCTTATCGCCATTTGGTTGATCTGTATCTACACAAACTGAATCTGCAGAAGTATCAGCACCACTCTTCATCGAATTACTAGTCCTAGGATCATCTAAACGCAAACTTTCTAGCTCTACACTCTCATTATTTAATAGAAAAATCTTCCTCCTTCTGTCCCGCTTATAAGGTACCAGTTCTATGCTGCTTGGATCATTCTCCATATGCTTCATTCTTTCATTCTCAGCACCATCATCACAAGTCTCAAGCTTCTGATCCCCACACCAAATTTTTCTGAAGTGAGATCTCTCGTAACATAAACCTTTCCATTTACCTATACTCAAATTCACTAGAGACTTATCATCCACAACTTCAACTGCATCACTACCATTTGAATTCCCGGCCTTCAAACAGTCCTTTTCAGCCGACAAGTCCGACCCATCATCTTCCATATTCACCGAATTCATGTCCCCATTTGCCATCCTTAACACATTCACCTTTGCCTTCAACGCCCTCTTAACCTTCTTCTCCACCCCACACTTTGCATCACGAGCCCCATTTTCTAACAAAACTATGGCCTCCCTCTTATCTTTCAGTCCATCCTTAATTTCACTCCTCCCAGGGACCCTCACCAAACTCTTGAGCGGCTCAGGAACCCAGCAATCCACGCAAACCCTAAACCCCTCCAACCCCACCCCCAAATAGCTCCAAGGGGTGCAATTCCCATAATCCCTAACACAATTTCTATGAATTTTGCGCTGACACCCTCTGCATGTTAAAAGATCACCTGAATTTCCTGTTTCTTGGAAGCAATAAGGGCACTTTTTCCCCGAACGAAGACTCTCGCGGCATCTTTTACAGACGAGAACGATGCGCCAAACGCTGTCCAAGGGCTGGAGGCGGTCCTTAGGGTTTGTGTAGTTAATTCGGCGGCTACAGCAATGACAATCGGATAAATTGGGCAGGTCCCGCGTCCTCTTTTCCGGTGGCGGCGCACTGGTGGTGGAGGAAGACGATGCTGGATTCGGGTCGGATTTGGGCTTCAGGTCTGTGATTAGAAGCTTCTCTGAAGGGAAAGGAGATGAGGAAGGTGCCATGATGGTGAAATGATTGAAATCAATATGGAAATAAGTGTTTTTGATGGGATGATTCCGACATTTACAACTGTTTTATAACCTTACTGCATGCGATCGTAGTCGGTGAGGGAGGGATAAATTTATCAATGGAAAACTGATTGCGCTTGTTCACTTCGCATTTTCACCAAATCGAATAAAAACAAAGGAATCTTCAACACTGACTTTTCTTTTCAACCATTTTTCTCCTTTAAACCAATTTAGGGTTTAAAAAAGTTGTCTTTATTACCAACTTTTTTTTAATGTGATTAATTTGGGAAATAATCGGCAACTTTCATTGAATTAAGCTCTATCATGTTATTCATCCACTTAAATATGGAAAATAAACAAGTGAATGAGGTATCTATGGTGTAATTTATGTGTATTTTTAATATAAAATAACACGCGAGAAAGAAAGAAAGAAAAAATAACACTCGTATAATTGATAAACTACGTTCCACGTGGTATTTTTTCTTACTATTCTGTTACTTGAATTAAATGTTACACTTGACGCGTGTCGAATTACGTGTTAGAGCATCACCAACCATAAACAGAATTACTAGGTGACATAAATATCTATATGTATATATTAATGGAAAGTAAAGTGTAATTGAGTAGAGAAAATGTGGAAGTGCAAATATTTGATGCATGATGCATCTTGAGTACAACGATAATTATTTTGTAGTATTAATAAATATTAGTTGTTAGTAGTAAATATTAATTCATCGAGTGCTCAAATACTTCAATATTTTTCTTTAATCCATCTTATATATTCCTTAATATGTTCACAAAAAAAATTGAATTTGAGTCACTCACTAAAGTGAAGATTTCAATGGCCAGATGAGCTAATATATTCTTTTTTCAATAAATAAATTAATATAAAGTAAAAAAAATATTGAATAAAGAAATATTAAAGAACTAAGGGAGTGCTTGTTTACGGATGGGGACATTCGGATGGAGGATGGATTTTCTCCTATCTCATCCATTTTTTTGGAATTGCACATCTTATCCCATCCAAAATACACATTCAGCCCCTATTATACATCTACAAACTTATTTAATATTATAATTTAATATCAATCACATCAACTTTATCTTACATATCAGATATATATTTTATTTATCTTTTTTTCACATATTTCATGTACAATTTTATTTAATTCATATCAACTAATATAAAAATAAGAATTATTCCTTCCGTCCCATGACTACTTTCACACTTGTCTTATTTGGACGTCCCAACTCTACTTTTATACACCTAAAGAGGAAACATTTTATATTCACAAACGTCAATAAAGTACATTTTTCTTATTATTTAACTTTACACTCGTATAGTTACTTTTTTTTTGTTCGCGTGCATAGGACAACTATGAAAGTAGTCATGGGACGGTGGGAGTAATTTTAATTATATATTAAAAATATTTTTTAATTTTTTATATATGTAAACTATGACTAAAAAATTACTTTTTTGTGACGAAAATATTTGTCAAAAAAAAAACATAAATTTTATATGTACGTGATAAAAAATGGAAGTCATCACTTAAAACATGCATTTATTGTGACGAATTGAAAAATATCACAATGTATCTTTCTTTACCCGACAAAAATAGAGGTCATCACCACAAATTAATACTTCTTGTGACTCACAAAGGATTGACCACAATATAATTTTTTTAGTGTCTATCATCACTACTAGTGACAACTCAAAAAATTATCAAAATAGATCGTTCTTTTACGTGATAATATACGTGATCGTCATAAAAACATACTTTATGTGACAAATTTGAATATCATAATGAGAACATGAGTTTTGGAAACGATCTTTAAATTTGTCACATTAGCTTTGTCATCGAAAAGATTTTTTTTTAGTGATATGTAATTAATTATACATACATATTTTTTATATTATTTATTATTAATTTAATTTAACTAAAAATTATTCATTATCAATTTTATTTCTTTTTTTTAAAAATTATTTATGTATTACAAAAAAATATAATTAATATACAATTATTAATCATTACTCCACTAACTAACAATAATAAAAAAATACATCATTTTCAAAAAGTATTGATTTGATATAAAGTTTCATCCACCACATCCAATTTCAAACCAAACACAAATTTACCGTTCACAGGATTGGCTCCATCCATTTTTTTCTCCATCCGGATGTGCTCAATTCATCTCCAGACAAAAGTAAACTCTACCTAAATGATATTAAGTGTTTGTTTGCAAACTTTACATAAAAAAAAATAATTTTCTTTTTTGAAAAAAAAACCACTTAAAACATGTTTTCAATTACTATTTTAAGTGCTTATTTCCACTTTTGATCAAACAATAATTTTTAGCTTTTAACTTCTACTTAAACACTTCTAGTGTTGCATCATCCAGTGTTGGACACGGATTCATCATAAATTATTGCATCACTACCTAGCAAATTGCATAAATTTGGAACTACAACAACTCTTTTCATTTCCTTGTGTTAAAATTTTTAATCTTCTCAGGTACAAAAACAAGAACTAGCAGAAAGGAATTGTGATCGTCTCAACTTGCAAAATAAAATGTGATTCAATTCCATATTTCTTATTCTTTTGATCCCACAAGTGTCCAAATCTCAAAAGCACCATCAGTTCGTTAAAATAACACAATAAAACAGATGTGGGTATTCTGGCTCTAACAACACCAACGAGATGTTCATCTGTTATTTAAGGTGAGCAAATAGCTTAGTCGCAACCTGTATCAATGACAATTTCAGTAGCAAATCACTAACCAGTTGGATAAAATGTTCAATTGTGTGAAAGAAGGCAAGGTGTAAATAGGAAAACGAGGCTTACACATTTATCAACGCAGCGCCAATAGTCAAAGTATTGTCCAGTACAATGCTTGTGCCCAGATTCATCACCTTGAATTCTTTTAGCACAGGCCTATAACCAAGAGACATACTTTATCACAAGGATTCACATATTCATATGGTTCAATTTCATAGCTCTTTCAACATTAAGTACATCACATAGGCATGGTTGAATTTTGTAGCTCTTTCAACTATAGATATAGTCGACACTTCAAACTACTTCTTTCCAAATATTTTCCAAATGGAGTCATAGCCTAATTGGTCTCCTACATTCTCAGCTTGAACTTCTATTTAACTGACTAAATAAACAAACAAAAGCTTCCATCAGAAATCATCATGGCAAAGGAAAAATCAATCCAATAAAACTAAAGACAATTACAAATTGTATATAACCAATTAGAGAGCTTAGAGACACAGATTAAACATTGCTAATGTGCAGATTGCCCCAACTTCTATAATATGTTGCATATGCTTGGATTACTTCCAATATGCACCACCACCACCACCACCCCCTCTCCAAATCATCCCCCATGAAATTGTGATCCACTGAATATCAAGAGAAATATTAAATATAATTGTTTTGTGTGTTCATGTCATTTATAGGTCCTTTAGAAAAAAAAGAACTATGCAAGGATCAAAGGCCTTCAAATCAATGAACCATTAAACCAAAGATGATTATGTTCATAAGATACAGCATAGCAAGACATCTACCACTATGACAACTATACATGCACAAAGAGAAATAATTGCAACAACCTTGTGGGTTTCATTTAGTGTGGAAAATACCTTTCAATAAATAAAATTTAAATGAATAAATAATGCCTCTATGGTAATATGCAGGGGACATGACGATTGGAATGCACAATTTGATTGAATAAAGAGAAAAGTATCTACTTGTTCCACCAAAGAATTAGAAATGTTCAGGGTAAGAGTGCTCGGCTAAGAAGCTTCAGGATGTAACTCATATCAAATTGGCAAACACCTCAAAAGACATATTAAAAAAGAACTTCACAAAGAAATAAGGAATGTATGTATAATTTATTCCATTGATATTGTATGGCAGTAGAAAAAAGAACCCTAAGAAATGACCAAATTTTTTTTATGAGGCACGGTTTAACAGTCAACAAACTCCAACAGTATTTACCTGATATTCTTTAAGTGGTCTTGTACATGGAGCCTTGCAACGGTCTTCAAGTTCTTTCTTTGGATCAACAGGCTCATCGTCAGCCCTAAAGGACGGAAAAAGAGAAATGATAATAATTTACAACTAGCAAAGGAAGGATATGTGTTTTAGTCATTTATATCAGCCCACACGGATAGATATCCTGCAAGGAATCTTCCGGTTCAGGTGTTAAAAACAGTAATCAAAGACAAAGCTTTAAGCTCCCAAAGATGTATTTATGTAAATTTGGAGAAAGAAAGACACATGAACAGAAACTGGGTGACTCCACTTCATTTTATGAAAACTCATTCTTTTATTATGTATCTTTCTCTCCTCAGATGTTCAATAAACTGAGAGGAATTAAATTTACACAATTGAGAGGATTCATTCCTTTAAGGATACGATAAAGCCTCTTCAAATAAGCTGAGGTCAGGCCTCCTCAAGCAAATAGAGCACCCACGAAAATTACAATCCTAATGAATGATTAAGCTGTGCAAGTTTGGTCCTACAACTAGAGATTGAACACAAACTATACTTCGAAAATGTGCTCTTAAAGCATAAGCGATTCTATAAACCATATCAACTCATATCCAAGTAAAACTGAATATCGCAATTGCCAAGCCCCGATTAACTTTAGCAAACTAGGTCAAAACAAGCTGCATTACATATGGCCAAGATTTTCTTCTTTATCAACATATCACATCATCGATTTACAATAATAAATTTAAACCGACGAAGTAACTTAAGAAAATTACAAAAATTGAAAGGGAAAATTCTCGATATAAAATGGGCGCAGATACAGGAAGAGAAACTAGAAAACGAAACAACACTCACATAGTTAAAAAGGCGAACAACCAAGCGAAGCAACCTGCAAAGCAATCTAAAAGAGAAATCCAGTCAATCAAACTGCGGAAACATATATACAAAACAGAAGCCCTATACTTGGGAATTGAACGTCTAAACGAATAAATAATTTGATCTAGAAAGAGGAGTTTGTGAAATTAGAATGAATTACCGGAGGGTGAGATGTGGCGGAGTGAGAGAGGAGCAGCGGCGAGGAAGACTGTGGATTAATCGAGAAACGAGATTGGGGATCCGGCTCAGGGATGTTTAGAACTAATTTTATTTTGTACGGAAATTTCACATTTAAAAAAAATTTATATAAAATAATAATATATGGTTAAATATGTATTCCGTCCCTTATAAGTTGTTCTCAATTTTTTGGCACTAATGTTAAGAAGGGTAAAAAAATATTGATATAGTACATATGATGTGATGAAAAAAAAATAATAGAAATAAGATAAAAAGTATTAAATATAATAATAAAAATGAATAGTAGATAAAAAAGCAAATGATCAATATATAATGGGACAGACGAAAATGACAAAATGAGCAATTTATAGTGAAACTGTGGGAGTATATAATTATACAAGTGTGTATGCAATTTATTTTTGAACCATGTATAAACTTTTGTGAGATATTAAAATTAAAAAAATGCTCAAATTTCTTTGAAATAGAGGGTATATCATTATTTTGATTTTGGGTTTAAATTTAACACTCCTTTCTCATGATATTTATTGTAAAATTATTTTAAAAATTTTTATATATAAAAATGTTTGAGCATAAAAATGAAGGACAATGAAAATATAATACTGTTAATAAATAATTTTTTAACTATTTAAATTTAATGTAAAAAAATACATTAATGCAATATTTTAGTTTAAAAATATCATTAAAGTATCGAATATTTTTACATAAGTATCAAATTTTGATTAAAATAAATTCATAAAATTAAAAAATATTCTTATTTTCATGTCAAATCTACTTTAATACCTTTACTTTTCAGTATCATTAAATTTAATCATTGTACGATATTATTTTATTTTACACAAATAAAATATTGTAGATGGTGAATTATTTCCATCTTCTTCTTCTTTCAATTTATAACGGTATATTGATTATTTTATGAAAATAAAAATATTATAAAATAAAAAATGGTAGTGATAAAGAGACTGGTTTTGTTTTCTAAATATTTTTGTAAAAAAAGATTATTGGTTTTTTTTCCTCAAAATACCTGACTCCCTAAATGGGCCATAATGCACAACTTAGGTAGGTTGGAGTTACATATGTTATTGGGCCTCTTTCGCAACAGCATTATTAGGAGTGTGCATCAAAATCGAACCGAATCAAAATTTTAATCAAGAGTACGAGAAAAATTATCAAGAGAATAAAAAATTTGGATTAAAATGTTTTAAATATAAATTTTAATCTTTTAGACACCATTATTTGATTGCAATTATGAACAATAAATTGTCAATTATGGTGACGAAAATTATGTGTTTTGTAATCGATAACAATAACAATTAAAATACAATGATGAATAATTTTTGTACAAAATTTTGGCTTATTTGAAACTATCTAAGCAAGCTCCTATTAATAAAGAATAATAAACTTCTCAATTTATTCAATGTGGGATAATTAACCTTATAGTAATTTTCTGTAGTAACATTTTAATACAATTAATATATATATATATATATATATATATATATATATATATATATATAT
>JAPKLY010000014.1:1585115-1597733 GCA_026898435.1 Prunella vulgaris | reverse complement strand
ATATATATATATATATATATATATATATATATATATATATATATATCGTTTCAATTTCGCATATTAATTTATCACTTCTTAAAATTTGATTTTGAAATTTTAAATATACTAGTCTACGATCATCTACTTCGAGAGAATATCGATCCTGTAGCGCTTAAAATTTCAAAATTTGAAATTTAATTCGTAAAAAATAGCATTTCACAATCTTATTAAATAACAATTAAATTATTTAAAAACAAATTTCTCCAACAACCATTGCAATTTAATCTAGTTCTATCTCAACTTATCAATCCTATATATTAATTTGTTAATAGCAAACAATCCCTAATAAATTAAACTTTCTAGCTAAAATACCATAATAATGACGAGTATCCGCATATTGGATTATCGATATCCCCTAATATTAAAATTCTGATAATGATATAGTAATTTATTAAATGACTATTATCGAATAAAATCGTCCATGGAAATCCAACATGTAATCTCAAATTAATTCCATACCAAATGACATCTACAGTGACGTGGTCTTCACCGATTGCAAGTATTAAATTACTTCAGCAATTACCTCACACAAGAAAATTGGCCACCGATAATAAAAGTGAAATTTACTAAAAAAGATTTGTACAAATCCAAAAAGATTGCTACCGAAAAAGGAGAAACTCTAATACTCTCGATACATGTATATATACGTGCATATATTAACTAGAAAGTGCGTCTCTCAAACAGTCAAACTCTCTCTCTCTCTGTCTATCTCTCTCTCTCCTCTCTCTGTCTATCTCTCTCTCTCCTCTCTCTCTCTCTCTCTCTGTCTCTCTCCCGAATATCCCTCGGAAAGAAACAACCGTCCTTTATTCCTCTCAAAGAGTTTAGTTTCAAGATTCAAGAACAGTCTACCACTAGACTCGCACCCATATAATAAATCCATGCATATATATATATATATATATAAACATTTAATTTATATATATATATATATGTTGAAGTGGTCAAAACCCCATATAATTAATTTTTGACGGGTTAGGGATCTTGGTTGTTCTCTCTCTTGGGCTAGAGGTTTTTTTTTTTGGAGAGAGAGTGAATATTATTATTAAGATGGTTTTGAGGGAAAAGATAAGCAGCATTCTACATGGATCGAAGCCGACTCTGTTAATGATTGTGGTTCAAATCATATTGACCATAGTGAATATTGGATACAAATTGGCTTTGAATGATGGAATGCCCTTCTCGATTTTGGTAGCCTACAGATTTATGTTTGGTGCCGCTTTTATTGTCCCTGTTGCATTTTTTGTCGAAAGGTTAATTCATTTTATATATATTCATTCTTCATACTATATATAATTATTGATTTTGTTTTTATGTATGATTATTATATATATGTGTCCTCAATTTTGCAAAAAAAATGAAAAAGATATTTGATGCTGGAACGTGATAATGCCGATTTATTTTGATTGATTGATTTTTATTTATATATTTATTTTCAGGAAAAAGAGGCCAAAGTTAACAAGAAAGACAGTCTTGTACGGTTTCCTCTGTGGTTTATTCGGGTAATTAATTAAACATGATCATGTGTAATATAATCTAGCTTGTTTAATTAATATTCACCAAGAATTGCACAAAGTCAAAGATGAATTAATCAACCAACTTTCTGTGTGAAATTAAAATTAAATTATTGTGTGGGCGGCCATGCAGCTTTACAAGTGTTTCATGTGATCAGTTGTACCAGCTAGCATTAATTCTTGTTGAGTGTAGCAATCCAAATTTACAGCTTTGAAATCATTTTAGTTTTAATTAATTAATTAAATTATGGTATGGATCAGGGGATCTCTGGGGCAAAATCTGTACCTGAGCAGCCTTAATCTGACGTCTGCAACTTATGCCTCTGCAATAATGAACCTTATTCCAGCGATGACATTTATAATCGCCATTTGCTTGAGGCTAGAGAGGCTGGGATGGAGTTCATCAGCTGGCAAAGCAAAGGTGTTTGGCACTCTATTGGGCATATCTGGTGCAATGCTTCTCACACTCTACAAAGGCCCTCAGCTCACACCTTGGAACACCGGCATAAACCTCCTCCAAACAACCACGCATCATTCTCCCCACAGCCAAAACCTTGTTTTGGGTGCAATTCTGGGCATTGCTAGTTGTGCTTGTTACTCCATGTGGTTGATTATTCAGGTGCATCATACATTATTAATTTGTTGCGAGCTTATTTATTTTATAAACTGTCAAATATCTTATTTTATATGTAATGTCTTCTCAGGCTAAAGCTGCGGAGAAGTATCCGTGCCCGTATTCGATCACTGCTATGATGACGATGTGGGCGTCGATACAAGGATCAGTGTTCGCCCTGTGCAAGGAGCATCACGACTGGGACAATTGGACCCTGGGATGGAATATCAGGCTCCTCACAGTAGCCGTTGCTGTAAGTGTTGGTTCAAAAAAAATGACTATATTTACAAAAATAAAAATTTGTATGAACTCGAGTTCTCAATTATTACTGTTATGTATATATACTATATATTACTATTATGTATATTCACTATCACTGTTAAAAAATTAAATTTATTTTTAGAACAGTGATGATATATATATGAATAAGATCTAGTTAATACAAGTTCATGTCAACCCAAGTTTACAAGAGACATACTCATTTACAAATTGATTTACAGTATTTGCACAGAAGTATAATTTATTACTGTACATAATTTTTTTATTTTTGCACAGAACTAATTTGTAACTAGTGTCGATTTTGTGAATCATTTTGTAATTTTTCAACAGGGGATTGTGGGTTCGGGGATGATGTTTACGCTCATTGCGTGGATTGTTCGGATGAGGGGGGCGCTGTTCGTGTCGGTTTTCAATCCGCTGCAGCTTGTGATGGTGGCCATTGCTGGATCTTTGTTTCTTGAAGAGAAGCTGCATCTCGGATTGTATGGTTTTTTTTCTTTTTCTATTTGGGTTTAAAGTGTTCCAATATGCATGTGTTGTGACGCTTGTGTAATGGCAGGGTGCTAGGAGGCATTTTGATCATTGGGGGGCTATACGTTGTGTTGTGGGGAAAAGGCAAGGAATTGAAGAAAATGTCGCGGTTGATGCCGGAGAATCAAGTGCAGATCGACATGCCGCCGCCACTACCGCAGCCATCTCGGCAGAATAGCAGTAGTCACGGAGGCAGCAACGCAGTGAAAGTGGATGTAGAGGAGGAGGAGGAAGTGGAGGAGGGGATGGATATGGAAGAAGATAGAGATTCTCAGGCAAGCGAGGTTCTTGGGGGTCTTTACATATACCATTAGGATTTTTACTCAATTTAAATTTAAATAATGTTGTCGTATTTCATTGTATACATGTACGTGTTCAAATTTACGTGAATTAGTTAATTTTTTCGTTTAGATAATATTTTATTATGAGATAAAATATATTATAAATTTATTTTATTTTATTTTTTAAAATAATTTTTATTTATTAATATATAATTTTATATGAAATAATATAAGTATCTTACAATTATTTTATTATACATATTTTTTTTTTTAAAATTAACAAAATACTAAAGTTTAGAAATGATATTAATATTGTAAATACTAATAAAAAGTTTCTTAAATTCAAGTATTTAACTATATATCAAAATTAATAAAGTAGATATTTTTAAATAATAGAATTTCTATTATAAAATTGATTTTATTTTATATATAGAATATGGATGTGAATTAAAAATTAAAAATAAATAATTTTAATAATAGAAGAGATGCAACGATCGAATTGAATAAGAATTTACACTTTCAATGTATTTTCCTTGTATGAATATATAAAAAAATTTGTTTGACTTTAGTTGAGATATATTAAAGAAAAAAATAAAATATTACTTACTTTGTCCACCAAATTATTTCTCACTTTCTCTTTTTGTTTGTCCACAATTTTTTTTCCATTTTCTTATTTGGAAACAATCCACACTCACAATAAAATTTTGGGTCTCACAATACTCTTACTTTACTTTTCTCTTATTTTATCTATCATTTCAATATAATACTACTTTTTATTAAATTCTGTGTCCACAATGAAATGGGAAAGAAATTCATGAACAGAAGGAGTATGTAAATGTAACTAAATTAAAAAAAAAAATTGAAGAGTGAAATATATATGAATGATAGAGTAATATGTTACAAACTATTGAGTGGAGAATAATATTAATATTTTATTATTTTATATTTTGATGGGAATTTGTGGACAAAATCACTATGGTATAATGTACTACCTCCGTCCCAGGAAAGTTTGCGATACTTTCCTGGACACAGATTTTAAGAAAAAATGTAATGAGTAGAATGTGTATGATGGAGATTGTGAGGTAAAGATTTTAAAGGTGGAGATTTAAAGGAATATTTCCATTTTGGGAGTATGCAAATTTTTGTGGGACAAATTAAAAAGAAAAGTATGCAAACTTTTATGGGACGAAGGTAGTATTATATATATATTTTATGGCGGCAATTTTATTTTTTTTCAAATTTGTTAGAAAAAAGTTAAAAATTACTTTATTGATATTTTATTGGAATTAATTTGTAAAAATCTAAAAAGTCTTTAAATAAAAAATTTAAAAAGTTCTTCGAAAGCATAATGTCTTACTTTTCATTCTCTGTGTTAAAAATAAAAGTCTCGAGTCATATTTCATTCGACTCATGCATAATTCTGACAGCTATGAACTTATTTGAATAATAGTTGATATTTCAATTTTTATTTTGTCTCTTCTAAATATATACAATAATTCTTGATGTGGTCGTATTATTCACCTTAAGTGAATGAAATAAAAGAAAGACATCTTTATGTATAATTATTAGTAAATTGAGATGCAATTTACAAGTCTTTGTTACTGATGAATAGTGAATTGTACAATATTTTTAAAACAAAAATATAATACATAGAAGGATTAATATTACTTGACATTATAATTTTTAAATTCATGTAAAATACAAAATAATTAATTATATTAATATAAATAAATATTTTATTTAATAAACATTATAGACCGTGCATCACACGGGTGAAAAAACTAGTATTTATTAAAAAATAAATTTTATGTAAAAATATTCCTATCATAAATTATTTTTCAAAAGTCAAAAGAAATAAGTTCATAAAAATAAAATTAAATGGTTCATATCATAAAAATAACTGACACAATACTTTATACTAATTAAAATAACAATTGTGAGAATATCTACTCTACTAATGCACCGTGAAATTGCATTTTTAAAAATAATTCCATTATTATTAAAAAAAGTTTATTTATAGTAAAAAATTAATTAAAATAAATTTACTTTGTACTATAAATAATTTTAAAAAAATAATAATATGTAAATTAAATAGTGCACTTAGTACATATAAAATCAAATCAATTTATTTTTAACTGATAAAGAAAGTTGTATTAAAAATATAATAAATACTCCAACCTTAGAGGATAAATATTACATTTATTTCACCTCGTTACACCAAACTCTACCTAAAAAATAGTAATGGTGACAGTAAATTAATCATGGTGGATTGGGTTTTTTTTTTTTTTTTTTTTCTCAATTAAATATAGTGTCTACCTTAAACATTGGAAGAATCGCATTGCTCTTATTATAAACTAAGAAATTCAATTGATAAATTTTTTATTTTTTATATATATTTTTACTCAAATCTTTGTTCATTCTTTTCCTTCCGCATATTTAATGGGTAGAATAGAACCTAGACATATAAACAAATTTTGATGTGAGAGTTTTATCATTAAATTTATTTAAAGATTATTAATAATATCATTATAAAATTTTTATACTATAAAAACATTTATTAACTTTTTATAATATACTAATTGTAAATTAATTTCAAAATAGAATTTGTTCACACAATACCAACTCCATTCAAACAAATATATATGCACATGCTCAAATATAAAAAAGTCAATCTCCTATCAAAATTTTCACATTGATATCACTACATTTGTTCATTGAATAGTACCGTTACATTTATAAATTAATATTATTATATTAATTATAAATAAACTTAAATAAACAAGTTTTATACACAAGATTTCATTCAAAACAAAATAGACTTGATTAGATATTGTGTAAAAATAATTCATAATAAACTTACCATGGAATTGTTTTAAGGTATCAAATATCTGGTCAAGCGTATCAAAATATTCATCAGATGTATCTAAAGTTGAGGTTAATATAAAATTTATATTGATTTCAACACTTGATGGAATTTTTAATACATATAATTAAATATTTAATATTTTAAAACTTATTCATGATAAATTATATAATAATAGTTTTTTATTTTTTTTCATAGAGTTTGACAATGAAGTGGAGTACATGTCACAATAGATAGGGGAAGAGGCAGACATGTTTGTGTATCACCGCTACAAGAAAAACACAAACAAATTCATACGTTTCTTTTTTTCATCTCAA
This sequence comes from Prunella vulgaris, assembly GCA_026898435.1. Lineage (NCBI taxonomy): Eukaryota > Viridiplantae > Streptophyta > Magnoliopsida > Lamiales > Lamiaceae > Prunella > Prunella vulgaris. Next base: position 1,591,293 of record JAPKLY010000014.1, on the reverse strand, counting down.
CATAGATTGTGGGGAAATAGCAAATCACCTCAATTCCTTCCACTTCATTTAATAACCACACTGCCAACAATACTGATTAATTTCCATTTATCACTTTTTTTTTTCTCCCCCAAATATACAATGTGATAAAAACCTCATAAATTAACATTAATTTGTATCATAGTTATAAGTAATTAAAAGCCAGCTAATTAATTTTCATACAACAATTTTTTTAAAGCCTCATATATTAGCATTTTCTCCATAATTATGAGTAATGAAAAGCCTTGCTAGTTAACGAGAGAATTTCACCGATCAATGATATAAATGGTAGTGCTTTATAGTCACTTAAATTATTTCAATTCATTAAAATTTGTTTGAACTAGCAAAATCCATACATTATTAAATACACCTCGCTCATTAAAAATATGCACATTTTTTTTTATTTATCATTATTCTTCCACCTAAAACATGCACCTTTATTTTATGAAAATTATAATTTTATTATCACTTTCACAAATAATTAATTATTCTATTTATAAATGAATTTTATAATACATTTACAATAATATTTTAATATTTTCATTTTATCGAAAAGAGGGTTGCATTGATAGCATAGTAAGTAATAGTATATATTTTATATAAAAAATGATAAAATATTTAAATATAACTCTCGTGGTGACGGACAAAAAACTACAGTTGTACAGAGAATTGCTGGAGGAAGAAAGTATAAAATAATATGTAAATGTGAGAGAGAATTGCAGAGCTGTTTGACAAGATGCTTTTCAAGAAACTGAAAATGATGCAAAAAAAAATAAAAATGGTGTTTGAGATTAGAGGGGAATACTAAATGTTGCGTGAGAATAATTCGAAACAAATGTAGAATTAATTGTTATGCTTCCATATGGACTCCCTATCTCTGTATTATTTGCTTTTTTTTCGAGTTTAATTATTCAAGAACCATTAACTAATAAAAATATTTATTTATCCTTGTTAATCGCGTGAACTTTACATATTATTTGATACTACAATAATTCTCTACTCAAATAAAAATCACCGAATATTCTTCGAACGATTCGGCAATCCGCACCGTCTAAATCAATCCCGCTTAATTCATAGAGTGCCGTCTAATCAATTGAAACTTAATCGTTTCACCAAGACTCACTCGTAAATGACCTACTTAATTTATTTAAGTCCACCCCGTCTAATTTACAAATTGTCATTCACCGTCCTTCTTTTTATGCTTGGGATCACCTCCACATCGTTTTGTCTCGAGCCTATGACTCTAATACAAGGTTGTAGAAGTCGAAAATCGGTAATCGAGCGTTTTTTGGCAATCTAGTTGTTATTTTAATTTTTTTTAAAAGATAAAAATATAAATTTTGGACCGCCTAGTATCACTTAGAGGACCTCTAGATCCAAAAACGCCTAGAATTGCCGATTTGCAGAAATCGAACCAGCAAGCGACCACCTAACCGCCTAAACCGATTTATGTATCATCGCTCTAAAACTACTTTTATATTTTCTTATGAACTTCCATCTCGGTATTAATATAATATTATTTTTAAGCCCTTACGGATTCATTATGTTTGGAGTTACTCCAATATACCTCAAAAAAAAAAATTACTTGTTTATCTTTATTATCCTCACATATTAATTATATATTTCCATCAATACCCAAACATTAATCACGCCAATAAAAAAGAACAAAAAATTGGAGAATCAAAGTTATTGCACACATTAAACCTCAGCTGGCAACAACTAGTGTAAATATATATATTTACTCCCTCATTTCTCAGCACTCACTCTATATATACATTTCGTGTCCATTGTCATTGCCACCTTCCCAATTCCCCAAATATAATTTCTTTTCTTTTTTTACCTTGGAAGCACACATATATAATTATGGTAAAGATGAGAAAAATTAGTGATATGGTAAGTGGTTTAAAGCCGACGATAATGATGATAACAGTGCAAGTAGCATTCACTATAGTGAATATCTTCTACAAATTGTGTGCAAACAATGGCATGACTCTCTCTGTTTTGATTGCTTACCGATTCATCTTTGCATCCCCTGTTATCTTCCCTCTTGCACTTCTCTTCGAAAGGTATTAATTATTCATTTTTTTAAAATTTTGTTACTTTTATTATTATTATTATTATATGTAATTAATTTCATGTTTACATATGTGTGTGTGCGATGATCTGTTGTTACAATAAATGTGTGTGTATGTGTGGGGTGCTCAGTTGTTACAATTAATATATATATTAATGATTTTGGTTCATTTATTGAACCCTTTAAAAGTTTTTTCGCTCAATTGTTACAATTAATATATATATTAATGATTTTGGTTCATTTATTGAACCCTTTAAAAGTTTTTTCACTAACTTTGCAAATAAATGTTATTGTTGCAATTAATGTGACTGAAGATTATAGTTTATGTTTGTTTATGACTAATTGGCAGGAAAAGAAGGCCCAATGGATGATCCTCTTGCAAGCATTCTTGTGTGCATTGTTTGGGTAAGTATATATAAAAGAGAGCATGTTTATGCATGAAATTATCTACACGATCCATATTTGGTCATCTTCAAAATTACTCAATATTTTTCACTTATGAGGATATATATGTAACTCTAGAATGTTTAGAGGGTGTTTGACTATACGTATGCATCTTATAAGCTCTAACATCAGTAATGTTAAGAGCTTAATTATAAGATAGTATTATTTTTATGTAATTTATGTGTTGTTGAAATGTTTGTCTAATACAAGTCATAATTATTTTTAATAATTTATCATCATTAAAAAAAATTAATAGAAAATAATTTTTTTTAAATTTTATATGTTAAAATAGGTGTTGGAAGTTGGAGAGTGGACAATGGTGGTGGGATCTGGGCCTATGGGGTGAGACGGGTGGATGGGTGGATGTAGTGAGAAAATAAATTAAAATATCCAATTTTATTTTTTTGTAGTTTATAAAATGTAAAAAATTTATTTTAAGATCTTATAATCTGTTAGACATCTATTTTACCAAACACTTCAAAAGAATTTATAAGCTTTTCATCATTTATTAGTTGTTTTAAACAGTTTATAAGTTCAACCAAATATCTTCTTAATGTATGGAAATAACTATGTTTGTGCAAATTAATTGTGAATTTAATTATAATTGTTATATTGATACTTTGCTTCTCAAAATGTTTGAAACAAAAATATATATTAACGATTTTTATACTTTCTTTCCCTTTTTCATTTTGTATGATATGATGTGTAGATTTGCTATTCATATTATTGTTGAAATGGATCCTAATATTTGTCCTTGGTCTAAGAAATGTCACGACCCAAATCTGCTAAGTGATTAATTATCTAATTACTCATTGTTTCCAGTCCATGTGCACGATCTCTTTCTTAATTAGTCATAAATGCAAGATTTTAAAAGATAAATTTATCAACAATGAGATTTAAATGTTCCTCTTTTACTAATTTAAGATTTTTTTATTATTTCAAGATAATTTCTTCTATAATAAAGTTAGTTTTGGTGTCCTTTTTTTCCTAGAAAAGATTCAAATTAACCTAGTGTTTTTTGCAATACAGCAAATATATATAAATTTTCACGGTAGCAATATGTGTATAAAAAAATTTAAAATTATAAATATATGTATATATATTTAATTATATATAGTTGTGTAATTATTGCAGAGGATCAATAGCTCAAAACTTATATGCATCGAGCTTGGAGTTAACCTCAGCTACATATGCTTCTGCTATGGCCAATCTCATTCCCGCCGTCACCTTCGTCCTCGCAATACTTTTTCGGTAATTATACAATACTTTAAATTTGATGATTTAATTTATTTTTTCTATACACACTAAAATATTTAATTTCCATATAAATAAAAATATTTTGAAAAATAGGATTGAAGAGTTGAACATAGGGACGGCGGCAGGTAAAGCAAAAGTGTCTGGAACATTAATTTGCATAGGAGGGGCAATGCTTTTGACTTTTTACAAGGGTTTTAAAATAAATATTTGGTCAACCCACGTTGACCTGATGAACAAGACTCGACAATCAGGTGGCCACGTGGCTGCGTCAACCCACCACAAGTCCAGTAACATTCTGGGCCTTTTCTTGGCCCTTGCTGCTTGCCTTTTTACTTCACTTTCCATTATTTTTCAGGTTAGTCCTAAAAACAATAATGCACTGATTACTCCATCCCAAAAAGTATGTATTAGTGTATTACCTGTGTCCCCCAAAAGTCTGCGGTAATTTGGGGCATAATTTTAAAATAAAATATAATAAGTAGAATGTGTAAGATGAAGATTATGAGATAGAGATTTAAAAGAATATTTTTATTTTGGAAATATGCAAACTTTTGTGGGACAAACAAAATAGGAAAATATGCAAACATTTGTAGAACGGAGGTAGTATTCATTTGGTTTTAATTAGTTCTGAAAAAATGTAAATGAAGTCAAAGTTTTAAAAATCGTGATTTCGATCTCAGTTCTGATTGGGTTCATAATCCACAATGTTTTTATAAAAATCGATGTAAATCTGTCAAAATTGGATTGAACCGAGTTGAGTTAGTAAGCCAAAAATTGAATTTTATGTTTAATTTTAAAAAATTTAATATATATATATATATATATATATATATATATTAATAGAGAAGTGATAAGAAGTCATACTTGAGAGTCAATATATACAAGTACAAATGAATTATAAGAGTTATCTATAATCAATAGTGAATATATTAATATTAATTAACCATAAAAGTTGTCTATAGTAAATGTGGTATAATTATATGTATAATTACAATATGATTATAAATATCATCTATAGCCAATGTAGAATATCTATCAAATTAATTACTAATATAAAAATAGAAAAAAATATCCCATATGTCAAAGTAAGTTGCTTACATTTTTTTTAAGAAAAATCATTAAAGAAATATAATTTTAGTTCAAGATTCAACATAGATATTTAAACAAAATTTCAAGTTATGTCTATATATATATATATGTACTATATATATTATGTGTTTAAAAAATAATATGCATTCTATTTTATAATTTTATAGATTTTTTTATAATATTAAAATTTTATGATAATTAAAAATACACACACATATATATAACTCGAGTGGACTCGATTTTATTAACTATCACTTTTATGCATGTATAGTATCAACGTTAAGAAAACTAAATATATTTTTGTAACAATAATAATTTATATGAACAACAGTGATATGGGTTCATGTGAACTCGGGTTCACAATAAGTCTACCCATATATATATGATATTCAAATCATCCGATCTTTTTGCAATGTTTCAACCGGTTGGACTAGTGAATCAGTGACCTAGTTATTGACCGGCCTTATGGTCAGTACGAATTTAAAAATAATGGAAAAAACAGATAAAGTAAATATATTTTGGATTATTGTATGGTCGTTTTGTGAATTGAGTGGTTGCTTGTTAACGTAGAGTCAATGGCATATGTATTAATAAATGAGTTAGTATTGTATGAGACTATCCGTGTAATGATATGAGACAACTAAATGAGATATGAATTGAGCGTAATTCATTATCACATTGGCAGGGAATAAATGTAAATTTGTGTAATCTCATGTTATTTGACGGTCTCGCATAAATTTTTACCTTAATAAATTAAGTGATAATTGAATGGTAAAAAATTATTTTAAAAAATAGACTGAATATATATTTGAAAGACGGGCGGAGTACTACTCTTTCGTAAAAACTACAGGCAGTATTTTTTCTCTAAATTCAAAATTTAACAAAAATTAAAGTTGGAGAAAAACATACATATTAATATACAATTTAGTTAAAGTTTGAGAAAACCGTACATATTAATATACAATTTTATTAGTCATACTCAATGTGAATAAAAGTAGAATTTAAAGAATCAATAAAAAAAACTTTTATTTAATATTCTATATATCAAAATTAAAATGCATATATTATATAGATCATTTTCATATCGAATTATTTTGTTGTACAAAATTCTTTCTATGTGAATTTATTTTTATGAACTTATTAAAAAGTGATTTATGAAATGAATCACTTTCATATAAAATCTACCCTGAATCGATTTGTTCTTTTCTAATGACAGGCTAAAATGAGTCAAGCATATCCATGTCCCTATTCAAGCACCGCACTCATGTCAATCATGGGATCAATTCAAGCTGTAAT